>JAQQSY010006263.1:0-11151 GCA_028646535.1 Procyon lotor | reverse complement strand
GGGACTCCATCGGGTTGCACGGGCAACACAGAGGCAAGCTGGGTCTGGCCTCCGCTCTAGCTGGCAGTGGAAGGAAGGAAGTAGTCGGAGGGCTGGAGGTGGATGAATGCAGCCAGAGAAAACAAGCTGCAGAGGCATTGATGGCCACCCTGCTTGAATAATCCTTCTTCCCATCATCGAAAAGGAAGCCACAAGCCCAAGTGAGCAACAGCCTTGGAACAAGGCATGTGTTTCTCTGGCGTTTCCTTGTTTTGTTCTCTGACTTCTGAGTGGGCTTTCGACCACAGAGCCCACATCCTTCCCTTTCATTCCCACACCCCCAAATTTCTCTTATTTTCTTATTCCTTTCCTTTGTCTCTTCCTCCTTTTTTTCTGATCTCTTTATTCTCCAATGAACGAGGTCATGAGTCAGGAGTTATTCTAGATTCCTCCTACGAAGACTTCCCCCTTCCTCCTCTACAAACGCCCCCCCATGCCTGAAGGGGTTCGGTGCAGATGATAATGTCCTTTGATACCAACTGAAATTCCCCCACGCAGAGAGTGTACACCAGCAGGAGAAATTTGATTTAGAGACATTTAGGAAAATAGATAGCACAAGTTAAGATTTCCCTTAGGACTTCCCAAAGATTTCTTGATTAAAATGGCCAGAAGGACAGCATTAATCCCCTGATTCTTACATTTTTAACAGTGATCGCTTGTTTGCAAGGAAATGTTTGCAAGGAAATGTTTCTGCTCATTTATGTTCTGTAGGATGTATTTTCTCCTATTGCATAGAAACAGATTACATGCTCACAGGAAAAAAAAAAAAACCGACAATGCATAAAAGCTTCAATAAAACTGAGTGATCAGACACCTACGGGTGTCCATGTTTTACATTAAACTTAAGGCATCGACAGAAACAAGTGCTGTTATTTTTAAGGCCACATTCAACTGCATTTTGCTTATAAAGGTATCATGTCTAATTAAAAAGTCTCTTTAGGAGTAGAGCATGAGCAGAGGTATTTTTTAAAAGCTCCTTGATTATTCCGTGCAGCTGGAGTGGAGCAATATTATCTACAAGGAAGTGAGAAGGTATAGGAGATTCTGCCTTGAATTACTGGGGATGAAACCGAGCCTCTGCCTAGCTCTGCAGGTTCTTCTCATTATAACCTATCATTCTGTTTCATTACTTTTTTTTTTTTAATAGCATTATTACCATTACAATTACCTTTATAGACTTGCGTGTTAGTTGTGTGTGACCCCTCTCCTCTCTCAAGAACAGGAGCTCCAAGGGACCCAGAACAATATTTGGTATAGGGTGGTTGCCCTATTATATATTTGCGAAATTGACAAATCCATTTCGCATCAGCTTTCTCATCTTGCAATGGGCACAATCCTGCTACCCACTCAACCAGATTGCTGTGAAGATCCAGTGAAGTCGTGTCTATATAAACTAAAGTGGGGGGTGTGAAATGCCAAGAAATGGTATTCTTACTACTACAAGACACTATCTAGCCCAAAATGTTTCCCCAAAGAGTTCCTGGCTCACAATATCCAGCATCAGATTCCCTCCTTTGGCTTTTGGCTGACTATTGTTAACGTGTAAATTGCTCATCTTGGTGGAATAATATTAATTAGGTGAGTTCTTGTCACTTAGCAACTATTAGCAGCTCCAAAATATAGAGCAAGTTAATTCTGAAATAAATGTAAAATTGAGGGACGTTCTGTCCTATTCAGGCAGGGGAGCCCCAGTTTGTAGAAAGAACTGGCTAGGAGGATGGAGAGGGGGAGAAAATGGGACAGGGTGTGGAGGACACTGGGTCCCAAGGGAAACAGAAAAGGAGACAGAAGTATGTGAGTGGCAAACTTTGTTGACCCTGAATTGGGGAGGCCTACAGTTAGTTCTGATAAGAAAGGTAGAACAGTTATACTTTTAGTCAACATTAGTTAAGTTGATGACAGCCATAAATATATGCACAGTCCACATCCACCATGGGGCTTGAACTCACTCATTAGGTAAGTTAGATGACCGCCATATATATGTGTGTACACACACACACACACACACACACACACACACACACAGAGTCCACGTCCAACATGGGGCTTGAACTTATGACCCTGAGATCAAGAGTCATACACTCTTCTGACTGAGCCAGCCAGTGAGCACCAGTGATTGCCATATAATATTATCATTGGATTCTTAATATAACACGGCTCTTGATATACCATTATCCCAATTTTAGGAGAGGGGAAATGGTCGTTCACAGATGTGCAGCTCCTAGAGAAGCAGCAACAATATGGTGGTAGGGCCACTCAATCTACAGAGAGACAGGCCGGGTTAGAAACCCAGCTCTAACACGTACCAGCCACGGGAACTTGGGCAAGTTACTTACATACCCATGCATCACTTTCCTCTTCTGTAAGGCAGAGATGATAATGACTGTGACTACCATCTGGGGTTGTTAGGATGGTTTATTGCCTTACAATTTACAAAGCACTCAGAACACTGGCACAGAGTGGGTACCGTCTAATCATACCTAAGGATGCACAGCTAGTGATTGTAGAGAACCAGAACTTCTATAAAGCTTGTAGAATTTATACATATCTCGATGGATGTCACACACTGAACACACATGCAGCCAGCAACCAGACTGTGACACAGAATATAGTCTCCACCCAAAACCTGCACTCGTGACCCCCTTCCCATCCCATCCCCCTCCCTGCTTCCGATGAACCCACAGTCTGACTTCTCACATGCAGCATAGGTGTTCCTGGTTTTGTAGGAACCACACAAGGCACAACCTCTTTATCTGACCTCTTCCACCAAACATTGTATTTATGAGCTGCATTCATGTTGCTGTGTACAGATAAAAATCCTTTACTCTTCTTTCTGTGCGGTACTAGAAGTTTACCAATTTATAGATCTAGTTTACAGGAGGTAGGCATTTGAGTAGTTCCTAGATTTAAGCTATTTATGCTACTGTCAATCATTGGGTTATAAACATTCTCCCAACGCTCTTTGGCGAACACGTGTACACATTTTACGTGTCACATGCTTACGAGTGAAATTTCTGGCTCACCAGGTAGGAACAACAGTCAGCTTTAGACTATACTGTAAAACCAAGTGGTATACAAGAGATACCCCCATACCCCCAAAGGGCGTCTGCTTCTTTGTCTTTTCCACTAGAGCTGTTCTGGAGGGGACAAAGAGACATCTCCTTGTGATTTTACTTTGCATGTCCTTGATGACTAGCGCAATTGGCCACCTGTTTATTGGGCACTTGGATCACTTCTTCCATGAAGTAATGGCAAGATTCAAACTTAAGTTTTTCTAGGTCAAAAGCCTCTGGTCTCTCTGTATCTCCACTTAAATAAAAAAAAAAAAATCTCTCCCTTCATAGGTTTTCAGAGAATTCTAAGTGCTGACTTAGATACTGAGGGTATTCACAATTTTTATTTTGTGTTAACTTTTTTCCCCTTTTGTAATTTAGAGAATTATCTTCTGGTAATGGAGGGGAAGAAAGGGGGTCTTCCATAAAAGACGTTTTTGCTCTTCCTTTTGTTGCCACTCAAAGCGGGATTAAAAAATTATCTCGGCTCTGCAGGCCAGCTCAGAACACAGGGGAGGGGAAGGAGCACACAATAAGGGAAGCTGACCTACTTTTCCAGGCTCCGTGACACCATTTTTAGTCACTGCAAGGTGCTTTCACAACATTTATATCTGAAACAGAGCCAGGTGTGTGAGTGAGGAGGCGCGTGTGCTGCGTGTTGAGAACAATGACAACACAGACAGCCTGTGAGTATTTTGCAGGGCAATGCAGGATTGCAGTTTGGGGTTTTAAGTTTTACTTTCATTGTTCACACATAGAGGTAACCCGAAGTTTCCCTGCGCTTCTTGCAAAGCTTTTTCAGCGGGGATGCTAAGCAGAGAAAAGGTGCTATTGTAAGATGTATCACTTTAAAACACCCTGTTTTAGCTTTTATTTGGATTTACAACAGTGAGCAGGACTACCACCTGATTTCTTAACTTCACTGGATTCTATAAACAACAGAATTAGTATCATCCGGATACAGCTCCCATTTATATATTTATTTATATATATATGTTTTATATATAAATGTCATATATATTTTACATATAGACATGTTTTTAATAAACATATATTCATACATATATTGATATATAAACATTCACATATAAAAACATACACATATAATATACATATGTATATGTGTATATATATAAAATGTATTTATATTTAAATAAATATATTTATTTATATTTATATATTATATACTTATATATAATATATAAATTTATATATAATTTATTTAAATATAAATACTTATATATAAATTTATTTTTATGTTTATATATTTATATATAAATGCATTTATATATACATATATTTTAATATATAAATTTTTATTTATATATTTATATATTTTAAATATAAAACACATATTTATATTATATATGTCATATATTATAAATATGTATTTGATATAGGATATATTATATAATATATATTATATAATATATAAATATAAAATTTATATTATATTATAAAATATTTATATATAAATTTTTAATATATAAATTTTAAATATATATTTAGTTATATATATTTTATATTTACATATAATAAAAAATATATATATATTTTTAAAGTAGGCTCCATGTCAGCATGGAGCCCAATGCAAGGCATGGATCTCAGAACCCCAAGATCAAGACCTGAGCTGAGATCAAGAGTCAGATGCTTAAGTGACTGAGCCCCCCAGGCACCCCCAGCTCCTACATTTTCATTCTCACCCTCAAAAGCCAGCTTTTTAAAAACTTTTCATATAAAACACTAAATTGTTCTTCACTCTCATAGGAGGGTTCCAGCTAATGGATTTATTTTCTTGGCTTAAGTCCAAATCACAGACAGTTTTTCTTCTGGATGTGAAAGAAACTTCTTCCTCAAGAAGTCTTCTCAAAATATAAATTATTGAAAATGATTTTTTTTTTTTTTAGCTTGGGAAATTTGGGTCGGGAGGTACATTTTTAATCACCTGTGCCCATCTGAACATTGCTGAAAGCAAAATATACTTTAAGGGTTCCAACTGGATGCATTCAGCCTTCTTCTGATCCTTCTTTGTCTTTCTCTGTAATGAAACACTAAGCCTGAAAAACAAAGAGCCCTTTGATGAGGGCAGTAAGTTGTTAAGAGTGTGGCATGCTCTTCGGTTTGGGTACCTCGATGAAGAATTGAGACTGTGACCAGCAGTCTGGGCTGAAGGTTGAAAATGAATGAAGTTATTAACAATTGCAAAGACTGTCTTCCAAAACATGGCTTGGGCAGAAGAGAGACCATTAAACAAACAGCACCCTCATTAGGAATTTGAATCAGGGAACGGGATTTCCGCTGTTCCCGGCAGGTGGTATTCCGGCCACTATTGAAGGTAGGTGGACGGTCCAAAAAGTAGTCCCTGCTCTTGGTGAACTCCCAACATGACACTGGACCCAGGGTCACCTGGGACATAGATTTTCCTGACAATTAATGCAGGAAGATGTTTGATTTTCTGCTTCAAAGTTTTTTTGTTTTTGTTTTTTTAAAGATTTTATTTATTTATTTGACAGAGAGGAGAGAGATCACAAGTAGGCAGAGAGAGAGGGGAAGCAGGCTCCCTGCTGAGCAGAGAGCCGATGCGGGGCCCGATCCCAGGACCCTGAGATCATGACCTGAGCCAAAGGCTGAGGCTTTAACCTGCTGAGCCACCCAGGCGCCCTCTGCTTCTAAGTTTTAATCACATTTTCCCCTCTAAACACCTTCCAGTCTAGCAGAGATACACAAAAAAGTAATGGGTATGTAAAGTCCCTTGGGTTCAGAAGTGGTCTCATGTGTCTGGAAGTTCTCAGGAAGGACGTGATTCATCAGGTGAGCCTGGGAAAATGGGAAGGGACAAACGGAATGTTTTAGGTGGGGGTGGCCCAGTGTTCTAAGCCTGGGGCAGCAGAACCATGGGGGTTTCCATCCGGTTGCAGCCTCAGAGAGAGGGAGGAAGTGAGCCTGAAAAGCTGGGAGGAGGTGAGATTCTGAAAGGAATTCTCTGCCCCGTTAGGGAGTTTGAACATAATCCTAAAGACAAGGTGGGGGGGTGCCTAGCTGGCTTAGTCAGTAGAGCATGTGACTCTTGATCTTGGGGTCATGAGTTTGAGTCTCATGTTCGTAGTAGAGATTACTTAAAAGAATTTTTTTCTAAATCTTAAAAAAAATTCTGACAGATAATGAATGGGGAGTCAATGGAGGATACTAAGGAAATACAAGGGTGATCAGATGTGTGTTCACCAGAGTTATTTTTTAAAAATGATGTAAGTTTCTGGAAGAGATTCGACATTCTTTCGTTTCTCATCTCCTTCACCTGAGACATGGGAGTTACTGCCTGGCCAAGGTAGTCTGCTTTTCTTTCCCATGCCTGAGCCACAGGACCAACGGGTTCCCTCTGACGGGAGCCCATGTACAACTTGCAAGCTCCCCGAATACTAATTTGGCACTGTGGCTCGGAAGAGTGCTAATGCAATTCATTTCGGCATGGCTGGTGAGATGTTCATACGTTGTTTACTTAGATTTGAACAAAATGACTTGAAAAGCTGTCTGTGCAGTCGTGATCTTCCTCTTAAATTGAGATGGTAAACTATACAGAATTGTAGTTTCTCACAAAACCCTCTACAACTGTCTTATTTAAACAATTTAGAAAGTATTTCAGGAGCAAAATGGCTTTCTTTTTAAGTAGTGCCACAGTAGAGTAGAGATGCACAGCAGAAACTCACATCAGAAACTCACAGCAGACCATGATTTGTGGCCTCAAAAAACCTTTTCAGAAATCTCTATTTGCTCTTAACAAAGAGCTGTCACAAGCTCCTGGTGTTATTTTTCAAGTGACCAGAATACATTTTGGACTTGATACCTCAAACCTAGATGGGCAAACCTCCACGATATTTTCATGGGTTTGGGTGTTGTCTAAGTCGTGTGCCCCTGGCAGTATCACTGAAGACAAACAACATGGTTGAGAAGACCATCTAGTATTTCACAGATTGCATGAGAATCCTCTGGAACATATGTCTCTTTCGAGAAACAGGATTCTTTGAGTTGAGGCACCAAGAATGGAGGTCGCCCCACAGTTAATGGGCAGACAGGTTGAGGCAACTAGAATTAACCAAAATGAAGACAGAGGAGAAAGCCACCATGATGGTATATGCGTTCAGTGAAATGAAGAATCTGGAAAGGCCCGTTCACCCTCATCCGTCCTCTCCAGCCTACATGTAGTCTTTTGTACAGCACCGCAACCTTGCTGGTTTACTTGATTTGTTTTTCAACTATTCAGCCTTCAAGATCAGCTTTCCTGATCTCTTTGATGAAAATATTCTGATTCAATCAACTTAGCCTGGGGAAAACAATGGTTAGATTTCTCATCTTGAGAGTCAGCTTTCATAGACGGTTAATAAATAATCATATTTGAATGGGTATGGAGAAAGAATGTCAACAAATAATGAAGATGAACTTCTTGAATAATTTTCAGCTTAATATAAGAAACTCTAAATCTGCAGACCAGATGACCAATTAAAAACAAACAAACAAAAAGATGGTGACAGCATTCTATTATCCTGTAAGTAATCACATTACGGATTAGAGGACTTTGCTTTAAATGTCAAAATATGTATTGTGCATATAAAAGATGAAGGAAAACAGAGGTACAACATTAAGAGGTAAACTAAATCTTTTAAAATATACTAACGCTCTGTTCAATCTTATCCTATTATGTTGCTGGCTCTTCTTCACAAAACATACTCCATAAATCATATTGTATCATCATGATACTTTTAGAATTTGAGAAATAGGACAGAACTATTAAGGGTCATTGCTTACATAACCCAGGGGCAGAGACACTCATTGATAACATTTCTGTTACAGTCTGTTCTTGAGTCTTTCCCGTAACTTCCAGAGAAATATAGATTTTTGCAGAGGGAAAGGAATGTCCTCTGGAAGGCCCTCTCCTTCATTCCTGTTTTCTATTACCATTCAACACGCCAATTGTTTTGGTAATGAGGATGGAATTCTACTTTAACAAACAAACCAACTAATAAGCATTAAAAAAAAAAAACCAACAAAACCCTAAACCCCCCCCCCCCATAACTTGGTGCACTGCATTTCAGCGTTCTAGAATTTGTGATCCATTGAACAAAACTTCACCCTGGACATCAAGGCTGTTTCCTTTGCTGGAAGTAGCTGTTCGAGGGCAGGCCAAAATGTTCAAGGTCAGGAGGCTCCTGGGATCCATCAACAAAGAAGTCTTAGATCCTCCCGAAAACAAATACAAGTCCCTGAATAGAAAAGTACCATTCTCCTAATCATCCACAAGCCCACATCTCTTCCCTAAAAGATCTGCTTACTGTCTTTTAGCTAAGCCTCTCATATTTGATGAACTTAAGGCACTAATGAAAACATATTTTTCTTTAACAGCAAAATTTTATTGCTCATCTTACAGCCTGACCCCATAGCCGGAGGATACCTTGCTCCTATAACCGTGATTGTGTTGAATTCTTAAATGGTGTGTTAGGACATGTTTTTATGTGTGAAGTTCATAAAACAGCTCTTAACAGGCTCTTCAGTAATGACCAAAAGGAATTGCTAGCGAGATGTCACAAAAATTAAATGAACAGTTTCTAATCACTGTTTACGTGGCCTAAGTAGAAGATTCTTGACACTGGGATGGAGATGATATAGAAAATGTACAATTATTCACATACGTGCGTGTGTGTGTGTGTTTGTATAAAACGTATTTTTTTTTTATTCTCTCCTAACTTCCATTATGTTTGTAAGCATTGACCTTTTTCCTTGGTACAAGTCAGAGTTAAACCATGACAAATTCTGTGGGGTCACTGTAATTTGTATTTATTTTAAATGGCTTAATGACCAGTTAAGTACTGACAGATTATAGATAATACCAGATGAAATGGTGATCAAGCTGTGGTGCTCTGGTCACTTCATTTCTGGACACTTTGTAGATAAATATATATCTATGTATTGATATATTGCTATATCAATATAGGATAGATATAGATAGATATCTTGCAGATTTTCTAACGTAGTTATTATATATTATAAACTATCCAAGTGAAGTAATGGCTTCCACAAAATTACAACCCTTTCATTCTTCTTAAAAGTAACTCCCGGGGGTGCCTGGGTGGCTCAGGGGGTTAAAGCCTCTGCCTTCGACTCAGGTCATGATCTCAGGGTCCTGGGATCGAGCCCCACATCGGGCTCTCTGCTCAGGAGGGAACCTGCTTTCCCCTCTCTCTCTGCCTGCCTCTCTGCCTACTTGTGATCTCTGTCTCTCTGTCAAATAAATAAATAAAATCTTTAAAAAAAAAAAAACTAACTCCCATTGATCAAATATTAATAAATTTTTCTTTTTCCCCAAATAAAATTTAATATATATATACATATATATAAAAGATATATATTAATATATATTATATTATATTATAATTATATATAATATTATATATATAAATTATATATAATATATTAATATTATATATTAATATATATTATTATAATATTATATATTATATTATTATATTAATATATAATATATATTAATATAATAATATATATTAATATATATATGTATATATATTATATACACACACACACATATATATATAAGAAAGATATATATAAAAGAAAATGTACAATTATTTAGCTCATTTCAGGCACACTAATTGTTTTGAGCATTTGTGAGGGACGAGGCTCCAGGAATTTGGAGAAGAATGAGACATGGCCAATTCTGGGAAGAGTTTAAAGTGTAGTTTCCTGAAGGGTAAGTAAAAATTCACCTGGAAGACTGAATAAGGAAGTGAGCGAGGACGGGGAAAGACAGGAATCTAGACAGAGTGCTGGGGGAAATGACAGTTTATTGAGTCTGCAGTGAACAAAGCCTGTGGGAGGTCATTGCGAGCTGACTCTGGAGAGGGAAATAGGAACCAGTTGCTGACAGGCCTAGCAGAGCCATGTGAAAGATTTTGGACTTTATTCAGAAAATAAGGGAGAGCGACTGAAAGAATTTTTAAGGAGGGAAGTGACAAAACCGATTAGAATCATCAAAGAAATGCCAGAGCATTCAAGCCATTTTTCTGTAGCTATGCCAAGTCCTGACAAAAATGGTTTCTCTACTGACCCAAATAACATAAAAATAGACTTAAAACTAGGTGCCTCTTTTCTGGTTATACACGGATACGGACTAAAGTCAAATGATGGGCCACAGCAGTGAGATGCTCCATCGCCACTCAAGAGAACACCTATAATCTCTTTTCATTTCTGATGGTGGGGTGGGGAGATTTCCCTCAGAAGGGCCCATGTCATGGTCACTGAGTTTCAAAGTACTTTTGCTTTTCAAGGTCACCTAACCAACTGAGGCTCCAATGAGAAGCCTGTCATCTTAACACTTATGACTGGGGTGTGGAGTCCATAGACGTTCTTTCAAAGTAAAGAATGAACCAACTACCCCTGGGGAAGATTACTGTAGATAATATTTTTCTTCTAGTCACCAAAAAAAAAAAAAAAAAATCAGTTAAAGAACACACTATCTCCAGAAAAATCTGTGATGTTCTCGAGTTCAGAAGGAAACCAAAGACCAAGAGGTAAGCACTAGCCACTTCTCTCTAGCTCACTGTAAGAAAACCCATGTAGATATCAGATAAAGGGCTCGTATCCAAAATCTATAAATAACTTCTCAAACTCAACACCCAAAGAACAAATAATCCAATCAAGAAATGGGCAGAAGATATGAACAGACATTTCTGCAAAGAGGACATCCAAATGGCCAACAGACACATGAAAAAGTGCTCTGCATCTCTTGGCATCAGAGAAATACAAATCAAAACCACAGTGAGATACCACCTCACACCAGTCAGAATGGCTAAAATTAACAAGACAGGAAATGACAGATGTTGGCGAGGAGGTGGAGAAAGGGGAACCCTCCTACACCGTTGGTGGGAATGCAAGCTGGCACAGCCACTCTGGAGAACAGTATGGAGGTTCCTCAAAAAGTTGAAAATAGAGCTACCCTATGATCCAGCAATCGCACTACTGGGTATTTACCCTAAAGATACAAATGTGATCC
>JAQQSY010006262.1:0-11151 GCA_028646535.1 Procyon lotor | reverse complement strand
GCTCGGCTGGACCTTCCAGGCCGCAAACCCCAAGCCAACAGCGGGACGGTACGACGCCGTTGGTTGTAGGTTGGTTGTATTCTTCTGTGTGTGTGGTTCCTGTGTTTAAACATTTCACAACATTAGCCGTTAATCAAAGTTTTAATTGGTGATAAGGAGTCGGTCCCTTCCTGTTGCAAGAGCCCAGTGGCTTGGCAGCGCCTGAACCCCGCGGCGGGCGGAGGCGGGCTGGGCCCCTGAGCACCGTGGGCCGGCCCTGTGCTCTCACCACGGTGACGGCCGCTCACAGAGGAGAAAACCAGGCCTGGAGCTCCAGGGGCCCCAGCCGGAGACCCGGGGGCAGGGACGCCCGGCCAGTATGCACGCCGAGGAGCCCACGGGCAGCCGGGGAGCCCCCCCACGGGAGGTCGGGAGCCCCTTCCGCAGACCGTGCTCACGGACCGGGGATCCGGCTGGACGAGCTCCGGCTCCTCCCGGCCCCGCGAACGACCGAGCACCCGAACCAAGCGAACAGAAGCCGCGGCTCACCGACCGGCCAGGGAGGAAACCAAACGCCATTTTCCCAGCAAGGGGGAAGGGGGGTGGGGGGCTCAGATCCGGGCGGGGGGCCCGACACAGAAGAAGGGAAACGACAGAGGAGGTGAGGGGGACGCCTGCAAGGTCGCCCCGAAGACCGCGGGCTCCACGGAGAAGGGGCCAGGCCCGGGCTTCCCCAGAGAGCTGGTCTGCTGTGTGGAAGAGCGTTCCAGCAGGGAACAGCATGTGCTAAGGCAGACAGCGTGGCAACCGGTGCCACCGGCTTCCACCTCGGGGACCTACGGCTCGGCTTTCAGCTTTAATGCAAAGTCCCAGAGCCCCCTCCCCTCGCCAGCTCCAACTCGACACCTGGTCCCCAACCCACGAGGAGCAGGGCCAGAGCCACCAGCGTGCGGCCGACGCTAACCCAACGGGGCACAGGAGACCATCTCCTGATTCCCCATGAACCGCTGAGGCCCGCAGGTAAAGAGACTGCGCCCCCAGCACCTGGGGTTAAGAAGCCCTGAGCCGCCCGGCCTCCAAATCCACCGTGGGCACTGACACCATCCAGGCCGCAGCCCCCGCCCGGCCTCACCCCCACCTAGACACCCCAGGGCCGTGCAGAGACCTGGGTCAGGCATCTCTGCGGCTCCGAATCCGTGCTGCACAGCCGTCTCACTGCTCTGCTCAGCCCGGGGCGGCACCTCGGCGGGGTGCAGGGGACAGGGACCCAGGGCTCCCCACCCTCCGCACCCAGGGCTCCCTAGGACCGGGCCAGGCCCGGGCTTTGTTCAAGGGGCCCTTGCAGAGAGGCGGAAACAGAGTGCCCCATCCCCAGAGAGCTGCTCTGGTCTTCAGAGTCCGAGCAGGAGGGGTGGGGTGAGGAGCCCACAGCCTCAAGGCCCACGGGGGGCCATGCTGGCAAGGGCCCCAGACCCCTGGGCATCTTGAAGCCCTCCCCTACCTCCGGGTACAACTGAGCAGAACTGGAAACCCACCCCGCTCCCCAGCGAAGGGGGCGGTAAGTTCTCATCCCACAGCGGGGGCCACTTCAGGCCTGAGTGTGGCTGCCCCGCCCCCCTTGGCCCAGGGTTTCTGGTTTTGGGGTCCTTCCTGACAAGTGGGCTGGGGTCCGTCCCATAAGACAGATCTGGCTTCCCATGCTCTGCTGCTCCCTGGTCCCCTCGGGCGGCCGTAGCCCCGGGAACCTGACATCAGCCACGGGCCCTCTAAGGGACCCTCTGCCAGCTTCTCCCGGCTAGCGGGCAGGAGAATCGCAGTCCCCCCACCTCCTGTCCCTCCTCCTTGGCGTCAGCTGGTCCTTTAAGTGACCTCCTAGTGCCCATTCACCCCAGGAAGCAGCCGGAGCTCCCTCCCCTCGGCCTGGGCACCCTTCCCTGTGTGCAAGCCGCTGTTCCCAGTGTGGCTGTGGCCAAGGGACAAAGGCGCCACCGTGCCCACCAGCTGGCCCGTGGAGGCCCTGCTCCCTCTCTTCCCCCTGCCCCCCTGGGGACCACACTGTGGCCTGTGCCTGGCTTCCAGACGCCCCAGGCCTTAGACAGGGAGGGGACCCGTGGGATGGGTTTTCCCAGATCCCTCCGCACCGTCTCATTGAGCCTCGTGAAACTCCCCATCACGGGATGCACACTCTTCGCTTGTGGGGGCTCCCCTTTCCCCGGTCCTGTGTTCCTGCGAGGCTCAGAGGGGATCCAAGGGGGTCAGTGCTCCTCAGCGGCGGGCCTGCCTCCCAGGTAAGCCACGGTGAGCCCTCTGTTCATAATTCAGGAACGGCCGGCGGCCTGGGCAGGGCACCAGGCCAAGCACATCTGGGGACCCGTACAGGCACCGCGCCCAAGACGCCAGCTTCCCTGGACAAGGGCAATCCTCTGGCTTCACGTGGGCACAGAGCACCCACTATGTGCCAGGCCGTGAGCGCACAATCAGGCAGCAAGGGCGCGATGACCACGCGTGCTAACAGCGCCCGCCGCGGGCCTGGCTCTGGGCCGACTGCCTTCTCCACATCCAGTCAGTGAAACAAACACAGAATGGAGGTAATTCAGACATGGGTCAGTGTCTCAGAGAAAACAAAGCCCAGCTACCTCGGAATGGGCACCTCGTGAGGGACAGAGGGGCTCGGTGACACCTGAGTTGGGGGCTGCATCGGCCCCCAGGACAGAGGGAATAGGGACTGCCAAGGCCCGGGAATAACAAAGGCTGGGCCTGAGGCCCGACGCCCGTGGGCAGGGGCGCGGGGGCGCGGAGGGCTGACAGGCAGCGAGGGACCGGGCGTCCGGCGCCCCGCGAGGCCCAGGAGGGAGTCTGGAACTGTTCGGAGATCACTGAGCACCACGGAGGACTCAAAACAAGTAGACTTTATGAAGCGGTCTGTATTGTAAAGATCCTGCCGCCGCCGCTGGAGAAGGACCCCTGGGCGGGACCAGAGCCCGCTGGGCGGCCCGTGTGGCCTGAGCCTCAGGAGGAGAGCCCAGGACAGAAGAGAGGCTGTCAGGTGGTCTCCGGAGACTAAGCAAAGCACTGGCTTGGAGACACGTGACAAACGCCCCTGGGGTCCTGGAGCCCTAGAGCCAGCACCCAGCTCCCGTCCTGAGCGGTGGGGACCGTGTCTCCCTGGCCCAATGGCCTAGATAATGCTGCTAGTTCTTTGGTGGCCCTGGGGAGGCCGAGGGCCCAGGGCCCAGGCCGGACGGCTCCGAGGCCCTTCCCAGGGGTCATCGTCACAGGGTCACAGATGGGGGCTGGGGCGCCCTGTTTCTCCGGGGTGGCCGTGAGCAGCGCGAGGACCTCCTGGGGCAGCGCGCCTGGCCGCGGCTGGAGGTCGCAGCACTGTCCTTCCGCACCACCCAACCCCGCCACTCCCGGCAGCCAGGGACCCCACGGGGGAACCACATCTCACAGCTCCCCTCCTGTCAGGATGTCTGGGCCCTCCTGTCACACACTGTGCAACCCTGGACTCTGCCCCTGCAGCCCCCATGCTGGGGTTCAGGCCTCACCTCTCCGACTGGGGGCTGGGTCTGCGCGGTTTCTCAGCTGCAGCTGGGACAACACATGGGAAAGGGGCGGGGCGTGCTCCCGTCACCTCGTCACCTCGGGGGATCCCCAGGTGACCCCCCACCTGCACGTCGCGTGTGCACACCACAGAATCAGCAGAAAGCACGAGCCCCCAAGAACAGCGGCCAGAGACACCAGCAGTGTGCAAACCAGCGGCTCCGCACGCGGGATTCCGTGCAGCACATCGGGTCAACCCCCGCCCCCTTCGCCCCCCTGCTCAGGAAGCTTCCGGGAAGAGCGGCGGGCGGCAGGACCGACACGGATCCTGGACACTGTCGGCGTAGTAAACGCCACGCTAAGGGCGGAGGGCTGTGTCCGGCGGCCGGCACAAGCCACAAGCGGGGCTCCCAAGACAGCAGACTGGGCGCCTGCGGGCCCAGCAAGGACCCGCTCCGGCTTTGGGCTGGCTTCCAGAATGCCCTGCCGGGCCCCCACACAGGCTGCCCCCTCCCCAGGACGAGGCGGGTCAGAGGGCCCTCGCCTGGCCCATCTGCTTCGTCACCCCTTGTCAGCACAGCCTGGTAAGACCAGCAGACAGACCCACCGGCCCGTCGGGCCTCGGCCCCAGCCCCAGCCCCACGCACACGTGCTGCAGACAATGGGACCCGAGACCCGAGCCTGAAGGCTGGAGGGGGGCCGTCAGATGCCCCTGAGCAGCCTGCTGCTCGCAAAGCCCTCAAGTTCGAGGAGCCACAAGGCCCCGCAAAACCAAGGCACTGGGGTAAAAACGCAGCCGAAAGAGCACCCCGCCTGCTGGCGCTGAGGACAGGGTGTCGGCGCTCTGGGACCGGGACCGCACAGCACACGCGGAGCCAAGGACACACACGGAACCCACAGGCCGTGCCCGCGTCCCTAACTGTATCATCCTGGGCCCGTCCCTGGCCTGGGGGCCGCACCTGGGGACGATCCCAGAGGCCCACCTGTCACAGGCATTTTGTTGGGGTTCAGGCAGAGGGCAGATGTCTGGTGCAGACAGAGTAGCAAGTTCGTAGAATCCCAAGATGGCAAAAGGGCAGAGATCCCGCTCCAGCAGGGCCTGGCCAGGCCCAGCTCAAGGGTGTGCCGGCAGAGAAGCCTCCCTCGCCCCAGAGGACCTGTCCACACCCCCAGACGCTCCAGATCCCAAGTCCAACGGGCCCGACAGCCGCAGCCCCAAGGGGGGAGGGGTCGTGCCTGCGGAGCCCCTCCCGCCCGTGAGTGGCCCCCAGGGGCTGCCCACAGCGTCCCCCCCAACATGTGCCACCCTCCCGAGGGACCTCAGGCGCTCGGGACCCTCCGGGAGACTCCCGTCTGCCGCCCCCCAACACCGGCTACGACTCTATCTTTAGGGCGTCGGTGGCCTGGAGGAGGTGGCCGTGGGTGGGGGGCGAGGCAGGGGTCCTCCCTCAGCCCTGGCAGCCTCCGTGCGCCCGGACACGTGGGCCGCGACGCCAGACGCGGGGCGCAGGCCCGACCCGGGGTCGGCGGGGCTGGGGGCGCGCACGGCCGGCCCCCCGCGGCCCGGCCCCTCGGGCGCCGCTCCCCACGCCCGGGCCCCCCCGCGGCCCGGCCCGCCCGCCCCAGGGACCGGCCCCGCGCCCCCGGGGCTCCCCGCCGGGCCGCTGTCGCGCGCGCCGGGCTGCGCCCCAGTCCCCGGGCCCCCGCGGGCCGCGGCTCGGCGCCCCCCGACCCCCGCAGCCGGCCGCCGGCGCCCGCCCGACGCTCCGGGCCCCTCCCCGGGTCCTCCCGGCCGCCCCCCGCCGCCCGGCGCCCCCCGTCCGCCGCGCCCCTGCCCCTACCGTGCCGCGACTCGGGGCCGGCGGGCCGGGCGCGCGGGGCTCAGCTGGCTGCGCGGCCCGGCTGCAGGAAATGCCAGAGGACTGATCCAGCCGCGGAGCCCTGGGAGGGAGCGGCGGCGGAGGGAGGAGGGACGGGGCGGGGAGGGGGCGGGGAGGAGGGCCGGCGCTGGAGGAAGGAGCGAGGGAGGGGCGGGGAGGAGGAGGGAGGGGGCCGCCGGGGGGAGGGGGAGGGGGCCGGGGGAGGGCTGGGCGGCCGCAAAACGCGGGCGGGATCCGCGGCGCTGGAGCGGGGCACAGGGACCCCGGGCTTCCTGGGGCTCTTGCTAGGAACCCACCCTCCTGCAGATTGCCTTCTGTGCGTCCCCCTCACCCCTTCTGCTCCCAGAGACCTTTTTAGACCCCGAAGCCCTCTCGTATAGAAAAGGCACTCCTTCTGCAGGTGGGAGCTGAGGTGAGGGTCTTCCCCAGCCCCTCGCCTGAAGGCCCTAAAGCGGAGTAAGCTCCCCACGGGCCCCGGGGGCTCCCCACCCCCGGCTCCCCAGGCTGCGGTGCTCTAGGACCTCGGTCTTCAGAACTGCCAGCCGCCTTCCAAAGGCACCCATCCCCCCAGAGGCCAAGACGGGGTGAACCGGGCCCCTTCCAGGCGTCCCCAGACCAGGTGGGACATGCAAGGGCACAGAGCCTTTTCCAAATGGAAACCCTGGCTCAGTCCGTTCCCTTCCGAGGGATGGGACTGCCCCTCGCTGAGCTCCGGCTGTCTCTCCGAATCTCCAGCCCACAGGTGCTTGTCCACCAGCTCCGTTTATGCTGGGCCAAGAGCGCCCCGGGGCGGGGACGCAGCAGGACCACCAGGCAGGACTGTGGGGCTAGCCCCGGATAGTCGGCTGCCCAGGGGGGCCCCCTTCAGGCCCTGGGACTGGAGAGGGCGCTGGGGAAACCACTGAGGGAAACCACCCCGAGGCTCTGCCCCCAACCGGCCGGCTGGGGGCACCGAAGCACCAGCCCGATGGTTATCAGAGGGGCCATGGGCCGGGGGCCTGCTCTGAGCTCATGCCCAGGACGAGCCTGCTCCCACCTCATTGTCACCTTGCAAGGCCTTCGGATGCAGAAGTGCTCAGACAAGGTGCTCTCGGCCATGGGGGGGGGGGCTGCAGGAGGCGGGGGATGCGCTGGGCGGGGCTGGCGGACCCCGAAGGAGACGACTCTTCACTCTCCAAAGTGTCTGCACAAAGCTGGGGTGTGGCGGCCGGGAGCCCAGCAAAGTGCCAGTCGCCAGGCCAATGCGCAGGGGACTGAGCAAGAAAACAAAGCGCTTCTCCCCTGGGGCGGAGGTCTCGGGGGCCCACGTGGGGAAATTTTCCAGTCACGGACCATGCCCACTGTTTGAAGCCAGCTTGATTTCACGAATTGACACTGTTGAAGGCACAGGTCAAAGGGACGCCTGGCCAAATATGGGGGTGGGGGGGAAGGACGCCCCCCTCCACGGCAACAAAGGGGGTGGGTCAGAGGGCGGAGTCGCGCTCGCTGGGAAGGGTCAGTAGGTGGCCGCCTGGGAAGCAAGGAAGTTTCCGTCCCACTGGACACCGCACTGGACTCTTCCAGCTCAGTCCCGGGCAGGGGACCCGCTCCTCTGGGCCTGGGCTTCCCCACCTGTCAAAGGAGGTGTGTGTGCGCACTGCGGTCAGGGCAGGAAACGAGGCCGCGGAGGGGCTCGGGGATGGGCGGGGCGGGGCTAGCTGCCCGCAAGCCGCAGGGGCGAGGGCAAGGCCCTGCGACGCTCCGCCTTGGTTTCCTCACCTAGAAATGGGGCCAAGGATCGAGGCGTCCCTTCCTCCTCTGGCCGAGCGGCCACGCATCCCCGGGGCGGGAACAGACTTCTGAGCTGAACCCGGGGGAGGAACGGCCTGCACGGTCTCTGCACAGCAGCCGCGGGCTTCGCACTCAGTCCTGCTCTGAGGGTCAGACAGATCCGCCCGTGAGAGGACGTGTGAAAGGGCCTTTGCACACGCCTGGGCAAGGATGGAACACACCTGGGCCCGTCTCAGAGCGGGCGCCCGTGGGGTTGGGCTGCGGGCTCGGCCTCTGCAGGACCAGGCGCCGGCGGCCACGGGGGAGGGGCGCTGAGCCAGGGGCGTTCTTGCCGGAGCCAGCGGAATCTGCAGTACGATTTCTGCCCATTTCTCAGATGAGGCGACTGAGGCCCAAGGAGCAGGGGTGTGGGTGGGATCCCCTGCTCCTACTGGATCCTGTTACTCTGGGCAGCAGTCGGGGGGTTGGGGCAGGGCAGGTGAGCCCGGGCCCAGAAGCCCTCCCTGCTGCCCCAAGAGCAAGGCCACCGCGGCTCGTGGAGCTTGCCGGCCACTCAGAGACAGCTCTGGAAGCGACTCTGCTGCGAGAATCTTCACGCCCTAGTCCATCTCCTCACGCAGGCCGATCAGCGGGGGCGACAGCCATGTGCCCAGCCCGCACGGCCTCCAGGACACAGCCCTGAACCCTAAAAACAACAGGGGCATTTCTCCATCTCTCTCCCTGGCCTGGCTCCGTGGCCCTAATTTCCATGGGTGACCCACTGCATCGCCCGCTCCCCGTAGGTGGGGGTCACCACTCTCCCCACGGCAGGGAGGGTGGGCCATCCTCGGCCGGGCCACTGGGAAGGGGCTCAGGCCCCGCCTGGCCTGGGGGCCAGAGAAGCAGGAGGCAGGCTCTCCCTCCCTCCTCCCTCCCTCCGTCTCCCCCGTCCTCCAGCCTGGGCAGGCCTGTAACTGCAGCCTCAGCTACTAGGGTGCGGAGGGGGGAGCCGGAGGGGAGGTCTGGGGAGGAGCAGGGAGGCTCCGTGGCCCCTGACGTGGCCCTTCTCCCCCACAGAGTCGCCGTGGGATGTGTCTGCAAACTGAGTCACCAAGCAGGTGTGGGGGCCGGGCAGGGGCTGTTTTCTGGTTCTCCCGGGAAACCTGGGAAGTCCAGCTGCAGAGCCTCCCCTCGGAGGGCTGGGGGGGCCCTGCCACGGCGCCAGGGTTCCCCAAACAGGCCGTTGCCAGGGCGGCGCTCACACTGGCCACCCCCCAGGAGGGCGCATCCCAGCTCCGGACCCAGGCAAACACCTGCCGGTAACGTCCCACGGGCCCACTGGGAGTACTTGTTCTCCGGCCTGGGGCGACGAGAAGGTGCCGTGTATGGGGCACACCCGGGCCAGACGCTGGGGACGCTGGCGTGGCACGTGGGGCTCGTGAGGAGCACGTGGTGCCGAGGGCCTGCGGATGTCCTGACGGACCCCGGACCCCTCGCGTGTGCGTGCTGTTCTTGCAGGTGGAAATCCGGGCCGGCAGCATCCTCTGCGGCACGCGGCACTGAGGTGGGAGCAGGACCCCGGAGGGCACAGCAGCCAGGTGGGGAGACGCCCCGGGGGGGAGGGCGGACAGTGCCCAGGGGGGCGGGGCCGCTCACTGACCTGCAGCCACAGGACCCCCAGGGCCCACCTGCCGCGGAGCTGGGACCGCCACTGCCTGTCCTGGGCGTCTTCCCTGGGCGAGAGCAGCACCCAGGGCCTGGGATGTGGCCGGCGGAGCTGCTGGCAACCCTCAGCGCCCCTCGGCCTGTGGGACACCTCCCTCTGACCTCTGCTTCCGTCCGCTGCGACCTCCCCGCCCCCACCTCCCCGTGTCCGCGTCTCCAACCTCCCTCTCCTTCCCTTATTAGGACACAGTCCTTGGGTTACGGTCCCCCAAGGTCATCCAGAATGATTCCATCTGGAAACCCTTAACTACACTCGAAATTATGCCTTCTGTCCAAATAAGGTTCCGTTCACAGGTACTGGGGGCTCAGACGCGGGCGTGTCTTTCCAGGGACACACGTCACCCCGGGACAGCAGGTAGCTGTCGAACACTGGCAGCACTCCTGTCACTGAGCTGGTCCTCGGTACGTTGGGCTTCTCTCCGGTTCTAAATGCTTCTGTTCTGCATCTTCACATGAGGATACCGCATCAGGGTCCTAGAAGCCACTGACGAGAGCGGGTCCCCTGCCCTCCCTGCGCAGCAGCAGAGAGGACGGGATGAGCAGAGAGAGCTTTCCCTGGAGCCCCGAAGGCTCGAGCCTGCCCTGGGGGCTGCCCTCTCTGCTCGGTGAGCCCTGCTCCGCAGAAGGGGGGGAAGGGGGGGGCCCGACGTCCCAAGGCACAGGTTTTGCCAAGCGCACCCTGGGGCCGAGGGCTGGCTTTCTACGGCCCTTTGGGAGAACCGGGGCAAATCTGGCACATCCCGCCTTCCGTGTCCGGGGAGGGCCTAGGGCTGCGGCCTGGTGACCCACAGACAGGGAGCACTAAAGAGGAGTGCCCGAGGCGGGCAGAGTGGCTCCTGAGAGAGGTGTTGCCCCCTCTTCTGGGGATGTGGAAAGCTGTCCAGGGGAGCGGGGCTTTGCAGATTCACAGAGCTGGGTCTGGTGGTGGGTTCACTCGCCGCTCCCCTCAATGGGACACGGCTCACCAGCCGCTCTCCTGTGGGGCTGGGTCCTGGTTCGCAGGCTTAACTCGCCCGCCGAGGCAGAGGAGAAGCCGGCAGTGCTCGGGGAAGGGAACCGAGAACATGAGGAGGGAGGTCCCGCAGGCCGCACGGGGAGTCCCTCTGGAGAGTGTGCGTAGCTCTGGGGGCCTCTGCTGCCCCCCAGAAGCACCGGGACACAGCCCACCGCCATCCTCTACCCGCTTTGGAGGGTCCAGAGCACTTCTCCACCTGTGCGCTTGGAACCCTCCTGGGGTCTCAGAGATGTTCCAGGGGCCCCAAACATGGGAGCGATTATTTATTTTTATTTATTTATTTTTTAAGATTTTATTTATTTATTTGACAGAGTGAGAGAGCACAAGCAGGGGGAGCAGCAGAAGGACAGGGAGAAGCAAAGTCCTGCTGAGCACAGAGCCCGATGCAAGGCTCGATCCCAGGACCCTGAGATGAGGACCAGAGCCGAAGGCCAAGTTCAACCGACTGAGGCCCCGGGCGCCCGCATGAAAGCAGTCCCTGTACTTCCCAGGTGCTGTTTGCCTTTCTCACTGTCATGCTCTTCCACCTTACAGGGCGTTTGCCAGAGACGACAACCACGTGACATTGCAACAGTGGACTGTGGAGCAGATGTGGGAACCTAGCTGGCTTCCAGGAGCCAGACATTAAAAAGTCTCTCAAAAATGCAAAACCATGCCACTCTGTCCACTAACTACTTTTATTTTGGAAAATATAGTTAGTTTTCATAAAGAATGCATTATTTATATTAACATAATGGGTTTGTCATTGTTATTTTTTATTTTTTGGTCATTGTTATTTTTAAATGAATAGTTAAATACATTTTTTAAAAATTAGAGTAAACATTGAGACTCATCTACAGAAGTCAATGTTCTTTGTGGTCCCAATAATTTGTTTTAAGTGCAGAGGATCCTGAGGTTAAAAGGCTGAAAGCTACTGATACAGAGGATGCTGGAGGCTGGATTATAAAGATTTCAGCCCAGTGTGCTGGAACGAGCTTGGGCTTTGGAGTCAGAACAGGGTATGTGTGAACCCAGGCTTTGCTACCCTCTCCCATTCTTCTCCTACTATCACCATCTTCATCACCATCACCATCACCATCATCACCATGATCACCATCACCACCATCACCATCACCATCACCACCTTCACCATCATCACCATCATCACCATCACCACCATCACCATCATCACCATCACCACCTTCACCACCATCACCATCACCATCACCACCATCACCACCATCACCACCATCACCACCACCACCATCACCACCATCACCA
>JAQQSY010006261.1:0-11152 GCA_028646535.1 Procyon lotor | reverse complement strand
AAAACAGAGATAGCATCTAATAAAATTCATCCGGATTTGTTTGTTGCCTATCTGTTTGCTTGTTGTTAACTTCCTTTTTTTTTTTACTTGCTTTTTTGGAGAAAACCAAGTTAGAAATTTTAACGGAAAAAATACATAGAAGTAAACTAAAAATATATAATGTATATTGATATTGGAAAATAAGAAAATGTGGAAGACCTGTGCTGTAATGCTAAAACATTATTGAAAGAAATAAAAGAAGACCTAAATAAATTGTGATGACTCTTATCTATGATCAAGAAAATCTGAATACTTTTCTTTTTTCTTCTTTCTTTCCTTTCTTCATTCTTCCCTTTTCCTTTCTCTTTCTCTCTTTCTCTTTCTTTCTCCCTTCCTTCCTTCCTTCCTTCCTTCCTTCCTTCCTTCCTTCCTTCCTTCCTTCCTTCCTTTCTTTCCTTCTTTCTTTCCGTCTTTCTTTTTTAAGGATTTTATTTATTTATTTGACAGAGACAGTGAGAACAAGAGAGCACAAGTGGGGGGAGGCAGAGGGAGAGCGTCTCAGGCCCCCAGGATCGTGACCTGAGGTGAAGACAGATACTTAACTGACTGAGCCACTCAGGTGCCCCTGAATACTTTCCAAATTACTTTATATATTGAATCCAATTCCCACCAAACCCCCAAGAAGATTACTTATGGAAGTAGTCAAAAGTTCATGTGAAAATTCATAGTATAAGAATAGAGAAAAGCAGCTATAAAAAAGAACTAGAAGCAGAAATTCTAGCTGGTTTTACAAAACGCCAAGATATATTATGAGTAATAATTAAGACACAGAAATACTGTTCTAGGAATAATCTGACAAAATATAGAAATAGATTGAACAGATCATGAATACAGCTCTGAATATATGGAAAGTTGGTATATAAGACAGTTGCATTTCATATTAATGGAGAAATGCAGAACTATGCAAGAAATGTTGGATCACAGAAGCAAATATGGTGAAAATATAAAATTATTTTCTCTTTCAAACCATATGAAGAAGTAAATTAGAAATAAATCAACAAAATCAATAAGCTAGATATGAGAAGCAAAACATTACAGTGTCAAAATATAGGAAAATTATTTTACAATAAGACAAAAAAACAAAAACAATAAAAACGAAACCTAAGAATTTATAGCCCAATCAGAAAACTGTCTGTAGGGTGAACACTGATACCAATATAGTGAATTTAAGACTTTCTGAAGTACAAAACTCTCTCTATAAAATAATATACAAACCATATAGTGAAGATGTTATTTGTAAGACATAGAAATTAAGTTTCAATGTCTAGAAAATATGAACAATTCCTATACATCAATATGAGAAAGACAGATAATCTAATAGAAAAGTAGGCATTGCCTATGCAAAAACATTTTACAGAATAAATAATATGAAGTCCATTAAATAAATTTTAAAGATATTTAAGATCATCATTATTCAAATAAGTAAAGATTAACATCTTACCACTTTCATTACTCAGTTATAAAAAGTCACCCTGGGGTTGGGATTACTTTTTTGGAGTGTGATGTTATTTATTACTCTCATACACTCTTGGTGGGAATTGTAATTGGCATGGCCATTTTAAAGAGCCATACTGGAGTTATTGAACCATAATGCTTCTTGAGCTGAACAGAGGTATAGTAAAGCAAGGCTTGGGAAAATGACCCTCATATTCATGTACAAAATTGAAATATGATGGTTAGGACTTTATATAGGCAATTAATTAGGAGGACATATTATCAAGCTGTTGGGATTTAACTTTGATTTACAGAGCTACACATGAATATATATATATATATATATATATATATATATATTCATTTATCAGATATTTCTCTGTATTTTTGTTTTACAAAATTATATTTGTAACCATCTTTATATACTTGAAAGTTATTATATCATTTTACTCTTAAAGTAGCTCCAAATACCAAATATAGTATACCTAACTGGCACTTTTTAATTCTAGATGCAATAGGAAACATTCTTGCAACTCTGACCTGGTTTTAGTGTTTAAATTGCTAAATATTATCTTTTGTTTTTGTTGTTGCTATTGTTATGTGCTAGATGAATAGAATCATGATTAGTCTAAGTTCATGAGTTCATAGCCTGTAAGGTAGGCTAAGGTCTGCTCTAGGCTGTACTTGTAGATGCATGTACAGCAGTATCATTGGCTTACAGAAAGGGCAGAAATGCCAAGAACAGGGAAAATTCTCCTTCAACTTCTGATGAAAGAAATCCTTAGCTCTTAGAGATATTTTGGACACCTGTAGGTCTTGAACCATCTTTTCAAAGAATGGAGCCCTTCAGTCTAAGACCATGTTGAGGGGACAAAAAGGAAGGGGAGGAAGAAAGAAATAAAGAACAACTGAAAGGAGAGAAGGAAAGGAGGACAAGGGGGAGAGAGGAAAGGAGGAATGAAGAAGAAGGGGAAAAAGAAGGAAGAAAGAGAAGAAAAAGGGGAAAAAAAGAACATGTTCTTGCTTGATAAAAGTTCCATGTCAATCTTTCACAAGCTCTAGAAAAAGGAACACACAAACACAAATATTTCACTTGACGTTTCAGGTTATAAGTGAAGGAAATCTCCTAAGGCAACAAATTGAGTTTACTTTGATAGGGTTTTTAAAAGAAGCAGCAGCATTGCTGCCAGGCAAAGAGTAGTCATTAGTTAACAGCATATCACAATACAAGGGCCAGAAAATGTGTAGTGTTAACCTCTCACATCTCACATCATCAGCTTCTGGCACACAAATGGGAGTTTCCTCTGCCTAAAGTCATGTCTCACAAAGAAATCTTCAGAAAGGTTCATTCTGGCAGAGTTCCCTAAAAAACTGCACAGTCTTTGGGTTCTTTAAACAAAATTGACTATGTCATGCATTCTTCTGGGCTTTTTATAATGTTCTTTTGTGTCTTATATTCAAATTGTGAGATGCCAAAGGAAAAGGAAGGAAGGAAGGAAGGGAGGGAGGGAGGGAGGAAGGAAGGGAGGAAGGAAAGAAGGATAAAGGAACTGAAGAGATTAAAACACTGAAAAGAATGAAATTGATAGCAAAGCCATAGAATAGCTTGAAACAGTTGAAGGTAAGAGTTTAGATTATGAACGTTTTTGATAATCAAATGAAATCAGCATATACTCCACCTAGAAAAGTGCTCAAAGTACATATATTTTAAAAGTCTCCATTTAATATGTTTTATTGCTTTATGACTAATTATTTTTGACAGAATATAAGCATACTACTTAGAATTATTTAATGTAACATCTTGAATATCTTGTAAATCATAAATAGTTTGAATTGAATGGGCACTGGCCATATGCAAGATATATTTCTACATACTGGAAAATAATAGTAAATGAAACAGACAGAAAAAATTTATTCTCTTGGATTTATCATTCTATGGGAAGGGAGACAGGCATAATAAATAATAAATATGAAAATTATGTAGTTTTTAAAAATAATATAAACTTGGAATTAGTAAAGAGATTAGAAATTCTGTAGGAGGTGTTGAAATTCTGCATAGATTGGTCATGGTAGTGCGGAGTGACCTGATCGACCTGATTGACCTGATCATCAGTGGAGGCTGGCAGTGGGGGATGAGAGGGTGAAAGAATTCACCTAAGGCAGAAGAAGAAAGGAGATAGAAGTTTACTAAATACACTGCAATGGAGCAGTGTGCAGGACAGCAAGAGAAACTGTGTGCCAGGAGGTAGTAGTGGGGGGCTCTAGTTAAGGGAGGGAAGGTGAGGAAGTATGGGAACATATGGAAATTTACTTTTTTTGTACCTGTGCCTGGTTGTAAGTAGCCCATTGGTCAGCTACAGTTTATGGATTATTTTTTAAAGATTTTATTTATTTATTTGACAGAGAGAGAATCAGAGAGCACAAGACAGGGAACAGCAGAGGGAGAGGGAGAAGCAGGCTCCCAGCTGAGCAGGGACCCCCAATACTGGGCTCTATCCCAGGACTCTGGGATCCTGACCTGAGCCAAAGGCAGATGCTTAATTAATGGAGCCACCTAGGGGCCCCGCTTATGGATATTTTGAGGTGGGTCACCTAATGGGCCTATTTGCATTCAGTCTGGTGGTCACAGGGCCCTTTTACCTTACTCAGGTTTCCATTGCTCAAGTTTATTGCCTAAAAGCAGCCTCTACAGGTAGCGCTTACTTAAATGAAAGAAGTTAAGAGAATTAGCTCTGCAGATACCCAGATGAATGATGTGGGTAGGAGAAGGAACTACAGTACAAAGGTCCTATTTGAACAGGACTACCAAAGACTTAGAGAAAGGGTGGGACTGTCAAGAAGGAAAGAAAGTTCTCTTTTATCCACTTCTGATAAAAGGCATCCTTATCTCACAGAGATCTCTTGGGCACTGATATGTATTGAATCAACTTTTCAAGAAATTGGGCCCTCCATTTAACTTGGTGTGTTTGGTGACCAAGAAGAATAGCATTATACAAAGCAGTAAGATATATGCAGAAGCAGTCAGAATCCTGGGCAAGGAAGGAGTGTTTTTGTTTTAGCAAAAAAAACCTGAACACTCAGAAAGGAAAGTAATTTGCCCAAGACTACTCAGCTAGTCAATGGACTAAATTCTTAGTTTTCTTTCATTTTATTCTAGGTGATTTGTTAGTCATTGGAGATTTACAGGTAAACAGCACACCCATGTTATTTTTGTTACTGCTGTTAGCAATAGTGGTTTGAAATCTAGAGACCATGAATTTAGATATGCATTTAGTATTTTGGGAGAAAAAACCCTTTGAATATGTTTAAGTGGAATTAAAAAGAAGGAAGAAGGATAAAATGAGGAAGGGATCAAAAGTGTAAGCCATCTTTAACATTTAAGAGTCTAGGAGATGAATTTTATCAAAGAGGATCCACAATCCTCAGTAGTGATAGATTTATCTTTTATGTCAAGTATAAATGCTTGCACAGGTAATGAACAAGAATAAATGTCAGAGGGATTGAGACATTTCTATAATATGAATAGTCAGGCAGCCAAATTTATGTTCCCACTGAAAACAACTAAAACTACTGGATTAAAAATTTTTAAAGCACATGAAACAAACAGCAGCAAAAATAGTAACACTTTTGTACTAAAGAGCTGGCATGGTAATGTAGATTAATCAGTATTTAAAAATCTAAATAATACAAAATATAAATGGAATCCTAAAGCTGATTTTGGAAAGGGAGAATTTGCCAAGCTGATTTGAGTTTTGCATAGGAAACAAAGGGCCCAGCCTTGGCCACTGACAGCTGAAGATTAAGCAGGAAATCCCCAATCAGTAAAACTGGGACCAAGGGGTTAAATCCTTAGTTTGAGGGTAAACCAGAAGTAAACGTTCCCCACTCCCACAGGCTCATTAAACTACAAGAGGAATTGCATTATTTAACACTAAGCACAGGAGAAGCAAAAATAAAAATAAAGCCTAAGAAGTAATGACTAGCTTGGCCTCTGTCAGATTTGTGGTCTAAATTCAAAGTGACTAGGAAAATTTTAAAAAGTCTTAGTGAAGAATTAATTTAAAATATTCACAATTTATTAGTGGCTAAGGGGCTTAACAAGAGAGAAAACAAATCATCTCTGGAAGCATGTAAGGTCAACATAATCCTCATTGATACCTTTACTCCACTGTTAGTTACATCAGTGTCTCTGTGAGGGAATAAGGTCTGGCTGGGGCTTCCTACTCTGTCATCTTGCTGATGTCACTCCAAGGTATTTGTTTTTTTGTGTTTTTTTTAAGATTTTATTTATTTATTTGACAGAGAGGAGAGAGATCACAAGTAGGCAGAGAGGCAGGCGGGGGGGGGGGGGAAGCAGGCTCCCTGCTGAGCGGAGAACCCAATGTGGGGCTTGATTCCAGGACCCTGGGATCATGACCTGAGCCGAAGGCAGAGGCTTTAACCCACTGAGCCACCCAGGCGCCCCGAGGTATTTGGTTTTTATTGGTGAGTTATAACATTCATTAATTTTTATGTACAACATATTTTTTAATTTTAAATTATTTTTTAAAGATTTTATTTATTTATTTGACAGAGAGAGAGAACACAAGTAGCAGAGAGGCAGGCAGAGAGAGAGGAGGAAGCAGGCTCCCCGCTGAACAGAGAGCCCAATGCAGGGCTCGATGCTAGGACCCTGAGACCAGGACCTGAGCCGAAGGCTTTAACCCTTAACCCTGGACTGAGCCATCCAGGTGCCCCTACCATATTTTGTTCTATCAATATTTCCTAAAGCATGGCTCATTGTGCCTAAACTTCATGTGAAAATAATATGGTGTATGCTGAACACCTGCTTTCCTTAGGAGAGACTAGAATTTTGGTATATGCTAAGCAGAGAATTATGATATGATTAATCTCCAATAAAAACCTTGAGCATTTTATCTCTAATAAACTTTACTGAACAATATTTCCACTTTTCTTCCAGATCGTTTGAATTTTTCATATTAATATTTATGTATTTTATTCATTCTTCATGCATTCATTCATTCTTCATACCCAGGGAAGACATATAACAAGGCAAAGGGTTTTGATTATTAAGACCTTATGTAAACCCACAGGAGATAAGTGGTTTCCCTTAATAGTCTCAATTTGGGGGGTGGGAATCTTAATAAAAAATGTGTTCTTTGCTTGGCACTGAGATCCTTATCCAAGAATCACAGTAATTTCCATTGGTATGAAGGATTTGTATAATAAGAATATGAGATGGAAATAGACCTGTGCAACCATATAAGTAAAAACACGGTTACCATGAGGAGATAACACCTTTTGAATAACAAGAGCTAAATTAGATGTGATTTCACTGAACTTAGGCAACTATTTCTGAACTGTCCTTGAAAGTTATCTCCAATAATAACACCACAGTTATTATTATTATTATTTTTTTAATTTAAGAAATGCTTTATTGGGGCGCCTGGGTAGCTCAGTCGTTAAGCGTCTGCCTTCGGCTCAGGTCATGATCCCAGGGTCCTGGGATCGAGCCCCGCATCGGGCTCCCTTCTCTGCGGGAAGCCTGCTTCTCCCACTACCATTCCTTCTGCTTGTGTTCCCTCTCTCACTGTGTTTCTCTCTGTCAAATAAATAATAAAATCTTTAAAAAAAAAAAAAAAAAGAAATGTTTTATTGTTAAATTATCTGTCTTTACTACGAAGTATATTAATCCTTGTGGAGGAAAGAAAAGTACTGATTTATTCCCAGTCTGCTCAAAAGCCACAAGGATAGTAAAGACTAAGGGAAACAAGGAGTGGTTTGGGTAATACAAATAAGAATAAGACAGTCTTCAGGCGAGGTCCTATGTCAGGCTGTTTAGAATCTGTTCTACTTTTCTTCCACAACAACTTTCCATAATTTTCCCCCACAGATGATTAAATATATATTATTAACAAGAATGCATATTATCTAGATCAAGATCAACTTACAAATTTCCCTTTATGAAAGTTTATATTTTAGGGGCGCCTGGGTCGCTCAGTTAGTTAAGCATCTGTCTTTAGCTCAGGTCATGATCCCAGGGTTTTGGGATGAGCCCCACAGCAGGATCCCTCTCCCTCTGCCTGCCATCCCCCTGCTGGTGCTCTCTCTCTCTCCCTGTCAAATGAATAAATAAAATCTTAAAAAAAAAAGTTTATTTTTTACAAATCAATTTTACCATAGCATTCTTAGTTATTTAGTTCTTATAATTACTCAAATCTGAGTTATAAAATCAAAATGGAAAAAAGAATGGGGCACACATGTTTAAAAAAGAATGCTGACTGCTTCTTTGTATTAAATTGCTCCAATAAAGAATGAATTGGCACTTTATAGTCACTTAATTAGGAAAAGACTATTTTATTTTTATCTCTTATATCACAACTTACAAAATAGTGACTTTAATGGTTCTGCTCACTTAATTATGTCAACAATTAAGAGACTGTTAACACTAAGCTATAACTTGTCTTGTTGAATTTGATTCATTTTACCGGCCTACTTATATTTCAACTGATTCTTTTAAGTATTTGGATAAAAGCAATGTTATAATGAGACAAAATGATATCGATGCTGTTATTTTGATTGAGTACACTGTAATTAATTTAATAGTACCAATAAAAAGTAAAATGTAAAATATAATTTAAATATACTTAATTCTATTTGTATATGATTCGATGATTCAAAATTATTACAGTGAACTTGGTCTTTGTTTTCAATTATCATTTTAGTTCTGTTTCTGGCATTTATGAACACAATGCCCTCGGGTATTTTCTTAATCTCTTTCTACCACAATGTCAAAACTATTAAAGGGAGGATTCATCATATAATAGGAGCTACTGCTTAAAATTGTGTTCCAGATTAATGAGATTAAAGCACATTAATGAGATAAAACCCAGAGAATGCATATCTTTGACAAATTAATTATGCCATAAAAGTTAATCCTAATTATAATATTATACTTTTTCTTCTTTTATCATTATTTGTCAGTCCCCTAGCATCCTTGCATACACACTGTCCTTCCATTAGTCACTAGATAATGGATTTCTCAAAGCTTGGTGGGTTTTTGTTTTTGTTTTCATTGTGTATCTTTTCCCTTGACAATCTTATCCACATATGTATACATTCAATGCCTCTATATTTATGATGGATCTGAATATAAATTTCACTGCATATTATTCCTCCAAACTGCATCAATTTTCCAAATGATTATGTAATATAATTATATAGATGTTTCAGTACAACTCAGTGTTGGTTTGTAAAATAAAAATAAATGAGAATATTTCCCTAAAAACTTGATTTATACTAGCATTGACTAGCAAAGTCAAGGTCTTTATCATTCTTCCTACTGCATAAAGCATTTATAGAACTATCATTATTGACCCTTTCTACTCCTTATATTTCTATACCCAAGCATTCATCAAACTTTTAGATTTAAACATATAAATGCTTATTAAAATACACTCATTTTTCTTAATCTCTGATGCACTTTAATATTTCAAGTTCTCATCCTCTCCCATTAAAACTGCTGCTATCACCTTCCAACTAATATCTCTACATGCATTCAACCTCTGGATTCTACTTCAACCATTCTTTGTATTAGAGCTGAAGTGACCTTAATAAAATATGGATGCAATCATTCCAAACCTCTGCTTAAATACCTGCAATCTGTTTTGACTGGGAGAGAACTGTTGGAGTATAAATTTGGTGGTATGTGCGGGTCTGATATGCCTATTAAGAATATTTGAGAGCTGGTAAAAACAATAATGATATTTGTCAGCATTTTTGATTATTTGCTGAGGTAGGCACTGAACTAAGTATACAACAGGCATTAACTATCTCGTTCAACACCCACAAAAGTCTGAGATTATTGATAACCTTAATTACCACCATTTAACAACAAAGAAACTAAAATGTTAAGCAAGTTGATATACAGAGAACCCTAAAGATTCCATTAAAAACCTCTTAGAACTAATAAGCAGATTCAATAAAGTTGCAGCATACAAAATCAACGTACAAAAGTCAGTTGTGCAGATGAATGGATAAAGAAGATGTGGTATATATATGCAATGGAATACTATGCAGCCATCAAAAAAACTGAAATCTTGCCATTTGCAATGACATGGATGAAACTAGGGGGTATTATGCTAAGCAAAATAAGTCAATAAGAAAAAAAAGTTATCATATGATCTCACCAATATGAAGAATTTGAGAAACAAGACAGAGGATCATAAGGGAAGGGAGGGAAAAATGAAACAAGATGAAACTGGAGAGGGAGACAAACCATAAGAGAGTCTTAATCTCAGGAAACAAACTGAGGGTTGCTGGAGGAGGGGGTAGGAGGGATGGAGTGGGTGGGTGATGGACATTGGGGAGAGTATTTGCTATGGTGAGAAAAAAATTTAAAAAAATGTCAGTTGTGTTTCCATGTACTAATAACTCTCTGAAAAAGAAATTAAGAAAACAACATTGTGTACAACATCACTAAAAAGAATAAAATACTTAGGAATAAAGTTAACAGTGGAGGTAAAAGACTTGTATATGGAGAACTACAAAACACTGATAGAAGAAATTAAACAAGAGAAATAAATCCCACCATATATGACAGCATGGTTGAATCTGGAGGATATGATGCTAAGTGAATTGAAGAAGTCACAAAAAACAAACACGGCATGATTCCATTTATATAAGGTATATAAAATGGTCACATCCATAGCATCAAAGAATGGGGTAGTGGTTATAAGAGTTGCAGGGAGGGTGAAAGGGAAAGATACTATGAATGAATGGGCATGGTACGTCAGTTAAGCAGGCTGAATAAGCTCTAGAGATACACTGCACAATGGTGTACCTTTGGTCAACAATAATTTTTGTATACTAAAGATTTTAAGAAGGTAGATCCTATGCTAAATTTCCTTATGACAATTAAAAAAAAAAGAAACTTTAAAAATTGGTCAAAGTCCCTTTTATAAGGGATGCAGCATGGATGCCTGAGTAGTGTATTTGCATTTAATCTCTCTGCTTTTAAAGAATACTTACAGCAGGGGGACCTTTACTTACAATGAGAATGGATTGATTTTATTCATAAATAACTATTGATCAAACAAGACCAAATAGAGAATATATTTGGTTGCTATATAGTTGCTATAATTTGACCAAAGCAGGGCGTAGGGAAACTAGACAACTGGTCAGTGTGGTAGCATGAGTTAACAAGGAATGCATATTTTCTCATTCCACACACAATATACATTAAATAAAATACAACACACATACTTATCTGAGATAAACACAAATAAAAAACATTTCAGAAATTAAAGCTAGAGTAGCAAGACAAGCTACATTGATATAGCTCATTAGTGGATAGAAACTGAATGTAGGATTTAAGGTCTGGAGTCAAAATTCCAAATAGAAATGGGTGATAACTCTTTATTCTCTTTAAAGACCAAGAGCTGGAACTAAGCATGAAAGTGTAAGTATTCATCTGTGAAAGAGTACAAGATAAAGAAAAGGAAAATATTATGCTCTCTCCTCACCCTACCCTCCCCCCTGCCACCATCTTGACACAGCACCATATCTAACTTTCAAACTTTTGTGCTTCAAACTGAGGACAAAGGGAAATAGTCCTTATGAATTTTTAACCAAGTATCTTAAAGGTTTTCCTTGAAAACAGCTTCGGCTAAAAATGTGT
>JAQQSY010006260.1:0-11153 GCA_028646535.1 Procyon lotor | reverse complement strand
TTGTAAAAATAATCCTTACATACTTTTGCTACCCCTTCTTCTCTACCCACTGGGAGGAGAAACTATTGCAATTCCCACACAGGGTCAGGAGCTGGCCTCCTGCGGGGTTATGCGCCCCACCTCCACATGACACCTAGGGGGTGGAAAGAAGCCTTTGGGGTTAAAGATGGGCTTGAATATGGGGCGCCTGGGTGGCTCAGTGGGTTAAAGCCTCTGCCTTCGGCTCGGGTCCTGATCTCAGGGTCCTGGGATCGAGCCCCGCATCGGGCTCTCTGCTCAGCGGGGAACCTGCTTCCCCTCTCTCTCTCTGCCTGCCTCTCTGCCTACTTGTGATCTCTCTCTCTCCCTGTCAAATAAATAAATAAAATCTTTAAAAAATAATAATAATTCACCTGATTAACGTTTAAAAAAAAAAAAAGATGGACTTGAATCTGAATTTCAGGTCTATGACTTGAATTTATTGGCTAGAACTCAAGCCAGTCACGGAAGCTCCCGGGGCCTGTTTCCTCCTCTGTAAAATGGAGAAACACCCACATCAGGGGCGCCTGGGTGGCTCAGTGGGTTAAGGCCTCTGCCTTCAGCTCACGTTAGGAGCTCAGGGTCCTGGGATCGAGGCCCGAGTCTGGCTCCCTGCTCAGCGGGGAGCCTACTTCCCCCTCTCTCTGCCTACTTGTGATCTCTCTCTGTCACATAAATAAATAAAATCTTTAGAAAAAAGAAACACCCAGACCACACGGTTCTGAAGACAAACTGAGAAGACGACTTGCTCTTACAGAGCAAGTCCAGAACAAACACTACCTTCTGAATATCGCCAAGGAAGTTGCTGGAAATTCTGGCCACGCAGTACCCCCACCCCTTCCGGGAAAGAAGACCCATTCCCCCGCCCACAGCTGACTGGCCCAATGAGAACAGGCTCAACCAACCACGTTCTCTCTTCCTGGGCTGTGGACTGGGGCCTGAGGTCCCAAGGGGGTCTCTGGGGCGCCGGAGCTGGGGGCGGGGCGCCGCTTCCCAGTGTCGCCCACTTTAATCTGCGCATGCGCACGAGCTCCCACCAGTAGATTTCTGAATCCTCAGAACTCAGCCAGCGGGATTCGTCAACACGGCCATTATTAAAAATTAATAATGGATAAATTAAAATGGATTAAATAAATAAATAGATAAATTAAATTAAATAGATAAATTAAAATAAATTTAAATACAAATGGATAAATTAAAAACAAAGGTAATACTCAAAAACGGGTCACTTCGTAATTATTCTACGTTATTATGTTTATTATTATTATTTCGTATTTTATTAGTATCTTTGCTCCTGAGAGTCTGGAGGAGATGCTGTCTAACGGGGAGCTAATAGACACCGTTCCCCAGCTCCCACTTCAGGTTAGTAGCTTTGGATCAGCCTTGGTGGCAGGATTCGAATGATGGGAATTGGGAAACACTCCGAATCCAGGCTTTCTCCCCCCAGGAAGCTGGTTGGTAGACATCGAGCAGGACGCCGGTGGAAGCAAACGTCCCCTTCTCCGTGGGGAAGAAAGACAGAGATGTGAGATGACCACAGCAAGCTCTCCTAGTCTGGCGCCGCTCCATTCCAGGGATCTGGCCGCACTGTTCTTGGGTTCTAGCAAAACGCCGCTGTAGGCTTACAGGGAATTTCCTTTGTTAGGCTGAAACCAGCTCAAAGTGGTTTCTGCATCCCAGTCTTAACCAGGGAACAAGACCTAAAACCAATGAGAACATCGCACTCTCTCTTTTAGGGTCATTTTAATCTATCCTGAGCCAAGCATAATAATAAAGCCCTAATCACTAGTTGACCACTGTTGAGAGGGTTGGGTTTTTTTTTTAATCTCTGTATACCACACCGTGTATCTTGGAGACATTGCTGTCATTTCTTTCTCATCGCCAAGAACAATCCTGCGTGAGTCTGCTCGGCTGGATCCCACAGGCCTTCCCTGACTTCCTCAGGACGTGGTGCTGCTCAGACAGACATTTATGTGACGACTAAGTTTGGCTTTAATTATTGTGACACCACAGCAGTGGTCCCATTAGGCCTTAAATGTTTACTTAAGAGAAAGCTCAAAAAAAAAAAAGAGAGAGAGAGAGAAAGCTTAGTTCCTGAAAGAAAGATTGGGCGGTTGGTGGGAAACGTGAACATTCAGCATGCTAGGTGATCCAAGAGCTTGCTTTTCACAGATGAGGTGGGCCAATTACATTTCCCAGGAAGAGTTAAAACAAAAAATGCTTTTAATCTTCAATGCTTGCTAGTTCCCCCACCCCCACCCTCCCCCTTTGCTAAATGGTCATTCGCTTTTAATAATGGTTCCCTGAACAGTGCAGTCTGTAGCCTCCTCAAATCTCTTGGTTTTCCAGACACTGAAATGGCAGATGCTCCATAAGTGGGAAAGAAGTGGTAATGGCAGGGGCCCATTCAGAGTGGTTCTCTTTCTCGGGTGTGGCAGGGAGGCGATCCTGGTCCCTGCAAGAAAGGTGAGCTTACGTACAAACAATGCAGCTGGTGATTAAAAAATGTATGGCCAGCTCTCACACACATCATAAACTCCTACGGTGAAAGAAGCCTTCGGAAGCAGGCAGGGGTCAGAATTGCTAAAACGTACACCTCTGGGCAGTGGACACATTCAAGTGCAACTTTCTATCTCATCAAAATCCCAACTATATCCAAATTCCCATTGGCTCATATGCGGGAACTAGGATTTGGAGAGCAGGCTACTTAATCTGCTGTCTGATCTATTCTGAAAACAGATCAGCCGGCAGGTAACTATTTGAATTAAGAGATGACAATCCATCTCAAGAGTCTTTTAGGGTGACCACAGTTAAAGACAGCTCACTTTTAAAAGCTCACTTTTTCTCCCTTAAGGAGTATTATGACTCAGGTATGATTTCCATCCTGCTACAACTTAGGGTTTTTCTTTCCGACAAGGGTCAGCAAACTCAGCATCAGGCCGAGTCTGGACTGCCACCTCGTTTTGTGTGGCCTATGAGCTCAGAATGGGTTTGGGCTTGCATTTTTAAAAAGTTTTTTAAAAACTACAGGAAGAATTCTCCATGACGTATGAAAATGACATGAAATTCAATTTTCAGTATCCATAAGCAATGCTTTAGTGAAACCCAATCCCATTCCCCTTTATTTACATATCATCTGTGGCTGCTTTCGCTCATCAGTGACAGGGTTGAGTAGTTGAGGCAGAGGCTGTGTGCGGCCTGCAAAACCCAACATATTTACATCCACCCTTTACGGAATAAGTTGCCCCCCCCCCCGCTTTAGGACATATACAGGTCAGCTGGACAGGCCAAATTTGCACTCAGCCGCAAGGCCCGTGACGCCACAAGAATTATGTGGTTTTATAACAGTTCTTTCCTTCCTTAGGCTAGAAATGTTTCTGAATGGAGTGGCAGAGGTAACTTTTTGTGGAGGGAGTTCTATGGTCTCAAATTACTCTGAGAGCACCCCCAAGGGTCTCGGACCGTGCGAGTACACAGGAGTTACTAAATAAATTCTCTCATGTGGCCCTCGTTCCCTGCGTTCCTTCCCAAGGGATCACCTCCCCTTGTTTGTAGATTTTTTGGGTTTTTTGTTTGTTTTAATATTTTATTTATTTATTTCACAGAGAGAGAGAGAGATGACAAGTAGGCAGAGAGGCAGGCAGGGCGGAGGGAACAGGCTCCCTGCTGAGCAGAGAGCCCAATGTAAGGCTCGATCCCAGGATCATGAGATCATGACCTGAGCCAAAGGCAGAGGCTTTAACCCACTGAGCCACCCAGGTGTCCCAAGTTCTTTTTGTTTTGAGAGAGAGAGAGAGAGAGAGAGCGCATGAGGGGGAAGGGAGACAGAAGGAGGGAGAGAGAGAGAATCTTAAGCAGGCTGCCCACTCAGCGGGGAGCCGGACATGAGGCTCGATCCCACGACCCTGAGATCATGACCAAAACCAAGGGTCAGATGCTCAACCGACTGAGCCACCCAGGCGCCCCTCACCAGCAACTTGATTTTTGCTTGTTTGATTTTGGTTTTGCTCTGAGCCAGCACTTCCCGTCACAAAGCCCATCCCAACCCAAGATCTGATTGCTCTCAGCTATGCTGGGACCTTGTTGTGAGCCAGGCAAATGTCCCTATAGAGATACTAACTATTATTTGCTTGAAACCTCACTTGTTGGAGACAAGAGCTATCTTTCTTACTAAAACTTGGATTGTGGAAGATCTGAGGGAAAACTATGATTTCATTGAATTCAAGTATGTATGGTAACACATTTATGGGTAAGATTTTGACCAAATAAACCTTTGGAATTAGGTAAACATCTAAATAGCTGGTGAATATTGAACCCAGATATCTGCACTAGTCAGAGGGGGTATTGGGTCCATAAGAACTGGAAAGTTTTTTGAAACTGGAGCTTTCCAAGGGCAACAAGGGGTTTTGCTGAGAATGACAATATTCCCACTCTGAGCATCAGTGTGTACAACAACTACAAACGGCAGATGGCGGCCTTCCATGTCCTTAGGAAAATCACTTAACTTCTCTGAGCCTGAGTCCCTGGACGTAAAATGGGGATAATAATGGTCCCTACTTCCTAGAATTTCCTTGAGGATGAAAATAAGTCATACCTCTTAACCGCAGAGCTGTGCCTGGCATACCAGAAACACTTCCTAAGTGTTAGCGGTTGTCACTGGAGTTTGGTAGCATTGATACTGTGGCCCAGAGATGGTGACAGCATGTACGAGCCTGCATTCCGGGATTTACTGTCAAGTCTGGCTCCTGTGTTAGACATACAAAGATAGAGAGACGAGGTTCATCTCAGCAACCCCAGTGCCTGGGCCACCAGGGAACCCACTAAGGTCTGGCCAACAAATTCATGGCTGTCAGAAAATGTGCATTGATGGTAACTGAACCCAGTAGACTTGTCTCCAGCAATAAGCCAGCAGGTAACATGCATGTACTTCCTGCGTCCAAGCAGAAAAGCAGAGAGCACGGCCTGACTTGTAAGGCACAGACATGAAGACACCTGGAAAAAAATTAGTGAGGAGGAAATGACCACTCCCTCTGTTCTTAGATATACCACCGACCCAGCTCCTGTCACCGTGGGGGGCATTCATCTCCCGGGCTGGACGTCAAGTCAGACCTTTAGTGACTGTTAGCTACGAAACATACCAAGTACTTCATGCATTGAGTGCATTTCATCCTCACAGCAACCCTGCAAGGTAAGAACTTTCATCATCTGTGGTTTGCAAGTGAGGAGACTGAAGCACAGATAGGTTCAGTAACTTGGCTAAGGTCACACAGTTAATAAGTGGCAGAGGCAGGATCCAAACTGGGAAGAGTCTGGCTTGAGAGCCCAAGACCTTGAACGCTGCTTTATAATGTGGCCACTCACACAGCAAGTGCCTTGGGAGCTGGATCACGTCTTGTCATCTCTGTGTTAGCAGAGTCTCTCCCAGTGCCTGGAGGTTCTCAACAAGTGTCTGTGGGTAAAGCAGGATCAGACTACATATTCACCTTCAGCTTAAAATGGGGTCGGTTTCCCCTACCTCTGCCCCCATCTGCTGCCCACCACACCAGCCCTGGGTTCATAGGCGCGAGCCAGACCCCCCAGGTTCCAACGCTACCCCCATATCTTTGGATGCCTTAGCAAGTTTCTCTGAAAACAACTTGGCAACAATAACCAGACCAGCCCTTGCTGGTGAGGACAGCCAGCATATCCGTCACCAACGAAAGGCTGTATTTATGTCTTGGCAAAATCCATTCATTCCTCTAAGTGCCTGGAAACCCCCAGGGAGTGTCCCAGATCCACCTGATGCACCCGGTTCTCAGCTTTGTAGCTGAGTCCCTGACTGAGCCAAGAGATGTGCGAGCTCGCAGGCACCTCACACGGCCAGCTAAAGCCCAAGTGGCCTGTCCCAAGGACCACGGGTGAAAGTTGGAGCAGTGAGATCAGCGGAACTCAGGCTCACTGGTACCCCCTGGAGGTCCTCTCTGGCTTTCCATGACAATCGTGATGACAGGGATGCAGGAATGTGGAGGTTTCGTGGCTTCACCCCCTGGGTATCTCATGGAAGGGAGCCTGTCACACCTCTTCCTTCCACAACACCAGCCATTGCTTCCCAGCCTGGCCACAGCTTCCACTCTCCACATTCAGTCTCTCCTCCACACCTCTGATCATGCTGCTGACTCTCCTAGAACGTTCTTTGCTCTCTTCCTTCTCTTTTCTTAGTTGTTTTATGGCAGCACCTTTCTTAGACATCTATTCATATCCCTCATCGAAGGTCACAGCCTGGGTGGCTCAGTCAGTTGAGGGTCTGACTCTTGGTTATGATCTCAGAGCCCCATAGCGAGCCCCCCACAGGGTCATGAGATAGAGCCCCACAACTCCTTGCTCAGCAGGGAGTCTGCTGGAGACTTTTTCTCTCTCTCCCTGCCCTTTCCACCCCCAAATGAATAAATAAATCTTAAAAAAAAAAAAGTCACCTCCTATGAGAAGACTTCCTTGATTCCCAGAAACCTTACTAGAATTACTCCCTCAGATCATGGAGTCCATACCTCTATTATAATATGTATCAGTCCATTCTGCAATTATTTATTTACCTGCCCCTTCTCTCCACTGTGAGTACCACACCATATCCCTGGAGCCCAGCTTTGAGCCTGGTGCTGCCTCTTGGACTGGACCACAAGTTCCCTGGAGAAATGATCACGTCTTATAAAATTGTAGCCACTGACCCCACAACAGTAGGTGGCACATACTATGTCCTCAGGAAATCTGCAACTCTGTGCCAATCATAGTCTTTAAGCCACGATTTTCAGTTATCATAGCAAATAAACTGAACTTACTATTTAAGCACCAAGTTTTAGCTGGTAAGTGTCCTTAGCGTCCCAGGGACAAAGGGCGTTCCCAGGAAGCAAAAAAGTACCAAGCACTCACCCTGCTCACTCAACATGTCAGGGGTGGAGCCTGGCCGAAAAAAGAAACAAAACAATTTTCCAAGGTTATTTTTTTACTCATTCAATTACGCTGCCTGTTAAGAAAACATTGATCCTGAATGGGCTGTTTCATTAATAACCTTTCTGTTAACTTCCTTTGTTTCTTCTCAAACCGCACAGCCCTGAGGAATGGAAAGTGATCGCTCTAAATTGTCTCCTTTGGAAACAGAGGGAGGCGTTTCTTCGGAAAGGTGTCTCCTTTGGGAAACCAAACCATGTAAACAGCAGGTGGGATGGAGCACGCCGACAGTGAGACTTCACCTCAGGGACACCACAGGGCTCCAGGATGTGTGTCAGAATGTGATACTCTCAGCAGCGCCTTAGTCAGTTAAGCAGCTGCCTTCAGCTCAGGTCATGATCCTGGGGTCCTGGGATCGAGCCCCGCATCGGGCCCCCTGCTCAGTGGGGAGTCTGTTTCTCCCTCTACGCCTTATGTGCTTTCTCTCTCTCTCCCCCCCCTCAAATAAATAAGATCTTCTTTAAAAATGCTCAGGGCCCCCAACAAATGTCCATTGTGAGTGGACTCTCAGAAAGGAGTTTAAGATGGATGACCCAAGGTTGAGGAAGAAAACCAGAAAAGAACAATGGTTCAGAAGCCAGGGAGGAAAGAATTTCAGGCAGGAAGTGGTTCCAAGTGCTATGTGCCACCGAGAGGTCAAATAAGAAATAGAGATTAGAAAGTCTCCTAGGTCTGATGGTGAGGAAGGTAAGAACTTGCTTGTCAACCAGCAAATACTTCTCAAGCCCCCAACCCTTGCCAAGCTGTGTGCTAGATCCTGGGATAGAGTGCTGACCACGTCCGGCTAGAGTCTGGTGGGGCGGCAGGCAGCTAAACAAGAACGTAGGTAAGCACAGTCAGGGCCCGTTTAGTAGGACACCTGACACAGACTTAAGGACATGGGAGAAGTTTACCAGGAAAAATAACAGGTAACCTAACATTTGAAGGATGAGTGGAGTTGGGCAGGCAGAGACAGAGGGTAGAGGGGCGGACTGGGAGTCGCGTTCAAGGCAGGAAAAGAACACGTTCAAAGCTCAGAGATGAGAGGAACCCTGATATCTCTAAGTTGCTGCACGAAGCCAGTTAGGGCTGGGGCACAGGTCGACCATGCCCTCATGCGATGCCCCGGATGAAAACAGACCAGAGCCCCTGGCACATCTCCAGGGCCCTACCCACCCAGGCCCTAAATTACCTCTCTTCACGTAGGGTTTAAATCAACCTGTGGTGTTCCATCTTGTCCCAGGGATCCAAGGGAAGAGATGCAAGGCATTTGACAGTAAGCTCCCTGAGGACAGGGGTTTGTCAACCCTTAATCAGTCACATTCCTGGCACCTAGTACCGTGCCTGAGACACAGTAGGCCCTCAACAAATAACTGTGGAATGAATAAAGGAAGCAAGCAAGGAAGGATGGATACCATTGACTTTCCTGCCTGAGTCACTTTTATGGTGATCCTATCAAAAACAACAAATAACCCAGGTCAGGGAACAGACCTGGTGATCACATTATTCCTAAAAGGTCACAAGTTATCCTTAAAACCCATCTGCTTAAGAATCAGTGTCAACTCTGACTCCTTCGTTTCGTTGTAAGCATGGGCCTCGTTTGCCTGTCTCCATTCATAATGAAGCCCCGGAGAGGCAGGGATAGGGCGGGAGAGGCCAAAGATCTCATCTCCCAAGTTCCATGTGGTGCCTACTATCTACGTGTGCTTTTTTCTACCTAATAAGAGTATTGTATCTTGAAATGGAGCTGGTCAGGATCTTTCCACCTTCCATTTCAATGAGGCTGTAGTTTAATTAAAAGTAGAATAACATTTACATATGTAATCATCACACCTCAACAAGAGGCAACTAAAAGCTTCTTATGAATGCATATCCTGCCACCTGGGCATAGGTTTCATGAAACATCCCTGAAGATCCACTGATTTTCTATTTGGGTGATACCGATAGGCCATAGTGCTATAAAACTTTGTTAAATTAGTGTATGTGTCTGAAGCTTAAAAGAGACCTTTTCTAGTATTGATTTCTCATATCTGGAACAAAAGTGATCATGATCCTATGTAAATAATTATTTATATGCACACAAATGTTTAGCGTTTTCCAGGCTCTTCTATTTGATCCCTGGAACAACTCAGCCGGGTGCATAGGGGAGGCATCACCCCTCTTCTGTCAGGCCCTGAAAGGTGAAGTGACCGGTCCCAGCTTAATGGGGTGACTAAGCACCAATTCTTAATCCAGTGCCCTTTCTACCAGTTCACGTCATAAGATAGTATGTCCTGTAGTTTTCTGGAAGTATTGTTTGCCAAAAGTTAGCATCACTCGGGAGTGTCGTTCTTAGTGAAGAAACCATAAGAGATGTGTATGAGAATATCTTATAACATATAAGATATTCATTACAGAACTTCAGGAGTTAGGGAATATTGGAAGGACCATGGCTTAGAGGAAGAGCTCTTAAGTAAGGCTGCCTGGGTTCAAATTCAGGCTCTGTCACTAACAGCCTGCATGAACCACAAGCAAGTTAGTTGATATCCCTGTCCCTGGTGGACATCTGGGTTGCCTCCATGCCCTCAGGCTTCCATTTTGGAGTCTTCATGGATCCGGGAACACTCACTCTAATGCAGCTTCCATGGTAGCAAAAGTGATTTAAGCTAAGCCAATCAACTCGGTCCATCTCCCAGGCCTTCCCATTGATTCAGCCTCGGCCATGTGACCCAAGCTGGTCCACTCAGAGGGAGCCCCAGGATCTTGGAGGGAATGCAGGGACAAAGACACCCTGCTGGATGTGAAGAAGGAAACACAGAATTCTGGGAGCTGCAGGCAGCCATCTTGGACTCCTAAAAAGAATCCGCCTGAGAAAAACTGGAGTCAGTAAAAGGCAGAGCACACACATGGAGAGAAACCGGGGCCCTGATAACACTGCTGACGGCAGCCAAACCTGCCATTAACTCTGGATCTTTCAGTTACTTGAAATAATAAATTATCATGTGAGCCAATTTGAGTTTTCTGCTGTAGCCAAAAACATCTTGACTGACTTGCATAGACTCAATTGTTAAATAGCAATAAATAATATTTCTTCACCCTCATTAGTTCGTTGTGACGCACGAAGGTAGCACACGGGAATACTTCGCCCGGTCCTCTTTGTGGCAGGCCCTCTCCTCCACCCACAGACAATGGGGACATCTCAGCACCTTTTTCGCACTGTGACGTCGGGTTCTTTGTGCCAAAAAAGACAAGCCTTTCAAATATAAATATCACGCGTGACCTGAGGGCCCCAGACGAACTACGCTTACTCACACTTTTATGCACGGGCTCATTTAGGACGCGTTACTTTAAAATTGTGTCCTATTAGAAAGGCTGTAGCAGGAGGGCAAAAGCTACTTTGTCATAATCACGTGGTTCGTCATTTCCAGGCGTTCGGTGATTTTACTACCTTTTCCCCCGTATCCCCCGGGTCGGTGTCCTTAACCTATTATGTAATGATATTTCAGGGTCTGGGAGATGAATTGCTCCTTGCGTAAAATATGGCAGTGGATCCATACCCCTAAGCTCTGATAATTAGTTTTTAATGTAACTACAATTCTTTGGAGGAGATGTTTTTGCGCTCTAAAATCTTCTTAAAAGCATCCCTTAGGCTGAAATTAAGTTGGCAGGAGTGTCATGGAGGTCCGGGGCGAGGGGCGAGGGGCGCTCAGGTTCCCGGCCCGCCTGACGTGATTCATGGGCCTCGGCCGAGAGGGGCCGGCCCTCCTCGCACCTCGGCGGCCAGGCCTGCTCCAGCTCGCAGCCGCCAAAGCAAAGGGCGAGAAGGCACTTCATCACCGAACATGACACCCAAGTAATGGTTACAAATGGCTTTTCGAGAAGGAGGAGGATGGGAGGGGGGCACCGAGCTGGGGGGCTGGGGGAGCGCCTACTGAGGCCTCCCGCCTCTCGGCATCGGAGAGCGCCTCTCTGTCTAAACTACACTGGATTTCTCTTCTGTTCGGTCAACAAATATTTATTTCAGTTAAGACATTTAAAATTCGGGGCGCCTGGGTGGCTCAGTGGGTTAAAGCCTCTGCCTTCGGCTCAGGTCATGATCTCTGGGTCCTGGGATCGAGCCCCGCATTTGGCTCCCACCCCCCACCTCTCTGCCTACTTGGGATCTCTCTCTGTCAAATGAATAAATAAAATCTTTA
>JAQQSY010006259.1:0-11153 GCA_028646535.1 Procyon lotor | reverse complement strand
CAGGGGGCTCTTCCCAAACCTCTTCCAAAGGATTCACCAAATCAAAATAATTCCCCTTTTACTGTCCACCTTAATTTGTACACCTCTAGTTCTTTTTGTTTGTTTTACAGGGCAGTGCAGATAATAAGTATAAGATTCAATAAATTTAGACAAATGCGTACACTCTTGTAACTATTGGAGACAGTTTCCATACGTCTTGCAAGCAGAGGCACTATCTCTCTTTTCAGAAGTGTTTTTCTAGTGAACAGTCTCAGAAGGTAATGTCCCCTTCTGGAGCAAACAGCAGGTTTGTTTACTGTCCAGTATAATAAAGATAATGTCTTCTTCCAGAACAAAGGGCAGGCACACGTACTGCCCTTTATAAAAGATTTAGGCTCCTAAAGGTTGAGGATCTTCAGTTCTGACACCAGCTTACTGCATACACAGCACCAATCTGGGCCCCTCTTTGTTACCTGTTTAAGGCTTAGGGGACAAGAAAAACCGATGCAGACCTGATGTTCAAACTGCTTATTGTGCTGTGGATGCTCAAGTTCTTTGTCTCTGACCCAGGAGTTTTGTGTCTGTTGCCAGCATCCACAAGATGGGCAGGCTAACTTGCTGTCTTGCAAGTAGGGTGAAACCTCAGACCCTTCACAGTTCTTGACGGCCACCCTCCTTCAAGATACAGACCTATCCACTGAAGCAGCAGGTTCCCTCATACCCCTCTCTATCAGTCTCCCAAGAGATGATCCTGTATCTGATTGTTTTCACAATAGATAGTCTTGCCTTTTTTAGAACATCACATATAGGGAATCCTACAACAGATACTCTTGTGTTTCCCTGTCTCACTCAGCAGCTCTGTAAGATATACCCACACTGTTGTGTCTATCAGTGGTTCATTCCTTTTTGTGTCTGAATAGAATTCCATTGTTAGAATAGTCCTCCATTTATCCATTTCCCTCTTGATGGACATTTGGGTGGTTTTCAGCTTGCAGAATGAAGCTGCTGTAAACATCCACATGTTTAAATCGTGTTTCATGGTCACCCTGCGCTGGTCAGGCCCATGTCGAGACTCGGTTTACCTTTCTGCAAAAACAGTTGGGCTAGAAGGAATCGTTTTATTCTTCTAGAACTTCTTAAACAGAAGGTGCTTTGGTGCCCCCTCCTTGTCAGTGGTCCCCCGGGTCCCCCTCATGCCCTCACTGGCCGCGGGCTGGTCCCAGCCCCCAAGATTCGCCTTCCCAGCACCCCACCCCCCGAGAACAAGTACACCTGTATTTCTAAAACAAAACAAAACAAAACCGCTCCCATACAAGGAGCTTGGGAACAAATCATTGTAGAGATTCCAGATTCTATTATCTGCCTTTGAAGAATGCTCATTTTTGTCTTGGAAGGGACTTAATCTAGATTATCTGGACCCATATTTCCAGCTCTATCTCTTTTGCAAAGGGATGCAGCTGAAATTTCTGTCATAGTTTTCAGCCTTTCACCTGCCCCCTTGGAGTCTGTCCTCCATGAGCATAGTCAAAGGAGTCAGCTAAAAATTGGAGTGAGGTTCATTGTAGATTTCGGACTCTCTGTGTTGTGACTTTTTCCTTTTCTGGTTATCCTCCCTAACTTCAAAGTTGTTTGGGCATCTCTAAACTCGGCCAATTGACTCCTCAAAGCAGTAAGATTGCACTTTTCTGTTTGAGTTCTAGTATCCCTGCACCCAAGAGGACATGAGAGTATCCTCAGGTAAAAAGCTTTATAAACAAATCTCACCCAGTGTGAGTCCCAAAATGTTTGTTCCTCTTAGTTTCTGCCTGCTTTTGATCATTCTCCAGTGCCTTCAGATAGCTGTTTTTTAATATGTTGCGCAGAATTTATAATTGTTATAGAAGACTTAGATAAAAGCTGCTCTACCATTTCTAGAAGCAGAATTCTGCCTAGTAGTATATTGTTATCGCTTTACGCCTTCTTTGTCATTTTACCTTAGATTTATCTCTTATAAACAACATGTAGATGGTTTTATATTTTTATGAAATCTGATTCTGTTCGCTATTCAATATGTTTAATCCTAATTTACATTTATGTGATTAATGAGACCTGGATTTATTTTTTACCATTTTATTTGTTCTGAATACCATTATTTACATTTGCTTTCATTCTGGTTTTTACTGGATTGAAAAGATTTTTGGGGCACCTGGGTGGCTCAGTGGGTTAAAGCCTCTGCCTTTGGCTCAGGTGACCTCAGGGTCCTGAGATCGAGCCCAGCCTCTGGGCTCTCTGCTCAGCTGGGAGCCTGCTTCCCCCTTTCTGTCTCTGCCTGCCTCTCTGCCTCCTTGTGATCTCTCTCTCTCTCTCTCTCTGTCAAATAAATAAATAAAATCTTAAGAAAAGAAAAGATTTTCTATATTTTCCCCTCATCTTTTATGTTTTCCTCATTTGGAAGCTATAAATTGTATTTCTCTTCCTTAGTGGTCACCCTTATATTCTACATATATCTATAAAACTTTTACCAAAGTCTAAAGTTACTCAATATTCTATCTTCCTTCCAAATAGGAAGAGAAGATTGCTTCACTTTATTTACCTGTTACCAAATTCCTACCTTTATTGTTGTCTAAAAAGTTAGCATCAACTTTTTTTTTTTTTGGTGCAATTATAAATGGATTGTCTTCTTAATTTCTCTTAGTATCTTTAATTGCTTCATCATTATTTCTATATATTAATTTTGTATCCTGTGACTTACTGAATTCATTTATCACTTCTAGTAGTTTTTTGGTGGAGTCTTGGGGTTTTCTGTATATAGTATCAGGTCATCTGCAAATAGTGTTTTACTTCTTCCTTACCACTCTGGATGCCTTTTATTTTATCTCATCTTATTGCTGTGGTTAGGACTTTCCAGCACTGTGTGGAATAAGAGGGGTGAGAGTGGACATCCTGTCTTGTTCCTGATCTTGAAGGAAAAGCTCTCAGTTTTTGACCATTAAGTATGATGTTGGCTGTGGGTTTTGCATATATGACCGTATCGTGCTGAATTATGTTCTCTCTAAACCTACTTTGTTGACAGTTTTTATCATAAATGGACTTTATACTTTGTCAAATGATATTTCTGCCTTTATTGAGATGATCATATGGTTTTTATTCTTTCTCTTGGTAATGTAATATATCATATTAATTGATATGTAAATATTAAACCATGCTTGCATGCATCCCTGGAGTAAATCATATCTAATTATGGTGAATTATTTTTTTAATGTATTGTTGGATTCAGTTTGCTTTCATTTTTTTGGAGATTTTTGCATCTATGTTCATAAGAGATTGGCATGTTGGAGTTGTTTTGTTTTGCTTTGTAGTGTCTTTATCTGGTTTTGCTATCAGGATAATGCAGGCCTCATAGAATTAATTTGGAAATATTCCTTCCTTTTTTATTTTTTTGGAATAGTTTGAGAAGAATAGGTATTAACTCTTCTTTAAATGTTTGATCGATGCTCACTTCGGCAGCACATACACTAAAATTCGAATGACACGAAGGTTAACATGGCTCCTGTGCAACGATGATAGGTAAATGTTTGGTTGAATTCACCCGTGAAGCCATCTGGTCCTGGACTATTGTTCGTTGAAGTTTTTTGATTACAGGTTCCATTTTATTGCTAGCAATCAGTCTGTTAAAAACTTTTTTTCCTCCTGATTCAGTTTTGAAAGTTTACATGTTTCTAGGAATTTATCCATTTCTTGTACATTGTTCAGTTTCTTGGCATATAATTTTGCATATATTCTTTTACAATCCTTTGTATGTCTGTGGTGTCAATTGTTTCTCCTCCTTCATTTCTGATTTGATTTACCTGAGTCCACTCTTTTTTTTCTTCTTGAGTCTGGGTAAAGGTTTATCAATTGTGTTTATCTTTTCAGAGGACCAGCTCCTGGTTTCACTGATCTGTTCTATTATCTTTCTTAGTCTCTATTTCATTTATTTCTGCTCTAATCTTTATTATTTCCCTCCTTCTACTGGCTTTGGGCTTTGTTTTTCTTTTTCTAGCTCCATTAGGTTAGATTAGCATCAACTTTTTTATCATAATTTTTTTAAAAAATCAATATTCAACTACACCAACATATTTTATGCTCACTCTTATTTCTTTTGTTAAAATAACAACATAGTGATATATAATTTATATACCATAGAGGCACCGTAGTTTTTTGCATCGAACTTCTTCCTCTTGGATTCACTTTTCTTCTTGCAACTGTTAGTGGTTATTCCAGTGGGATGTGTTTTCCCACAGAAAAACAGATTCACCCTTACCCTAAGACCTCCAACAGCCTCATCTAATCAAGGCATCATGATCAATATCCAGTAATTTATGATATACATCAAATTTGAATGCGGTTCCCATTGATCTGGAAACCTTTGAGCTAAGATGTGTGGGGGGGGGGTGTATAATCTTCCCACTCCATTATACCACATGGAATGATAGAACCTGGGATAAGATAACTACAATTAACTCCTAGTCAAAATGGAGAGATTAAAGGCATTATTAGCATTCACTTGTTCTAAAATACCAAAGGAAAATGTTACCAGGAACCCCTTTTCGGAGAAGAAATAATTTTTCTTGATTAGACCTTAATTCTGCTCCCTAACAGTGTGTCTCCAATCCGTTGTTCTCTACTATTCTTGGTTTGCCTCCCAGTGAATTCTTTAGATTTCTATCATCCTCCTTAGTCACTTCTGAAACTGGAGAATATGCCTCTTCTGGTACTAGGAAGCTTTCTCAGATACTTTCCGCCTATAGGAAGTTTTTGGCCCAGCGAGCTCTATACCTCAGCCTCATTCCCTTTTAGTCTTAGCTGGTGTTTATCAATACAGCTCTCTCAAAAATAAAGATTTTCTATGTATTTGTTTTCAGTGAGTTCTGTTTGACAGAACCATCTGTGATTCTTTTTGGCACATGCCTCTCATTCTAGACCTCATTATAAGGAACTTCCACCCATTAGGCTTTTGAGGGACCCTGCCCTGAAGCTTTCTAGAAACCTATTTGTCCAACTGAGAGGTTTTACCAGACATCACCTTAATTCTTTCAGATGTCTTAATACAGGAAGTTACAGCAATACCCTTAGTTTAACATCTACCCCCCCAAACCCAGGCTGAATCCGAGACTCCTTTACTGACTGGAGATGAAAAGATTTATATATGCAAAATAAAAAAGATCTGGACTCTAAATTCCTCTAAATTCTTGCAAGTTGGCAGGAGTTTTTCTCCCCCAAACGTATCTTTTTCTGATAGCACCTTATAAAACTGAAATTAACTGCTTCATACTTAGAACGTATGCCTAGATCCTTCATGTTACCACAGGTAACAGTTTCACTAAACACATGTTGTCATTTTCCAACTTCTGTAATAGTTTGCATACCATCCATCACCTGTCCTCTAAGCTAATAGCGTATGTTCTAGGTTTTTGTTACATAGCATCGCTGTATTGGGTTTTCCATATCAGCTCGCTATTGCTGCATAACCAACAACCCCCAAATCTTGGTGACACATAACAATAAGCTTCTAATTATCTCACGGGTCTGCGGGTCACGTACAGCAGCTTAGGTGGCCTGCACTTCTTTTCTGCCTCCAGAAGCCTCCAGCTTCCTGGAAAGCTCTAGGGCCAAGAAGTAGCCGACAGCAGCTTTTTAAAGTTTCCTTGTAAGGGAGTGGGAGAAAGCAAGGATCTCCCAACCCAGCACCTTGTTCTAGGCAGCAAACCTGTCCCTGATCTCCTTTCCCATCTAGGGCAGTTGTATTCTCCCCCAAGGAGAATGTCGACTCTCAGTTGCTTCTGCCTGCTTCACAGCCCGCTCCAGCAGGCCAATGGCTCCAGCCCCCATTTCTTCATTGCATTTCTTTTCTGTTCCTACCTTACAGAAATTCTTTGTTCTTATGGAACAAAGTTGTGTCTTTTTTTTAAAGCTGCATATTTTTTCTTTCACGTGTATCACAGCCGTGGGCTTGGAGCAGGGGGAACCTTGAATCTTGAACTTTTAACAGCATTGCCACCCAAAGTTGTAGAATACTATATGAAGGTTCTCTTATTTCTGTGATGGTTTTTAAACATAAAATCTGTTTTAATGTTTCTTGGTACTGAAGTATGCCTAAATTTAGTAAATTTAGATATTACAAAAATAACCAGTTTCTTAAAGGTTAGACATACTCAAATTCAGTACATTTGGAAAAATGATCAGGCTAATTATATAAAAGGAAAATAGGAAATAGTCCTGTTCTTCCCAGTAAATCCAATCATTAAGATAAACTACCTTTTAAATATTACTATATTTTATCACAGCCTGGTTATACCATTCTCTTTGCCTTATACAAGGTTTTATCTCTTTTTTGTTTTTTGACCTTTTTAACTATACAGAAAATTTCAAATATATAATATACACAGAATAGTTTCATGATCTCTATGTACCCATGATGGAGCTTCATAATTATTAATCATGGTAAATCTTATTTCATTTATACCAGGGTTTGAGAGACTATGACCCACAGGGCAAATCCAGCCTACCGCCTGTGTCTGTAAATAAAAGTTTATTGGAACACAGCCAAGCTCTTTGTCTACATGTTGCCTCTGCCTACTTCCATGCTACAATGGCAGAGTTTAGTAGTTGCAACTGAGATTGTGTGGCCTGCAAAGCCTAAAACATGTATTATCTAGGATTTACAGAAAAGGTTTGCTTACCCTGAGGTATGCTCTGACCCACTCTCCTCAGCAAAAATATCTCCTTCCTACTTCATTTTAAAATGTTTCAGTATGTGGGGTGCCTGGGTGGCTCAGTGGGTTAAAGCCTCTGCCTTCGGCTCAGGTCATGATCTCAGGGTCCTGGGATCGAGCCCCACATCGGGCTCTCTGCTCAGCAGGGAGCCTGCTTCTCCCTCTCCCTCTGCCTGCTTCTCTGCCTACTTGTAATCTCTTTCTCTGTCTCTATCAAATAAATAAAATCTTTTTAAAAAACAATATTTCAGTATCTATTCAAAATGCAATGCCATTCTTAAACTAAAAAATTAGCAGTGATTCATAGTTTTATTTCTTCTGGAAGTCTCCGACTGAAGAACATGGGAGAATTCTTTAACATTTCTCTTTCCTCGTGACTCATTATTCAGGTCCACCATAGGCTACCCGTAGTCTAACAAACCATTTTCTTACCTTTGAAAATGGTGGGTTTGCAGGGTATCTGATTGGCTGCGGTTTATGTATATGAGGGATACAAAATACACCAATCAATTGTCAGCTCATTATACAGAAAAAGGCTGTATAATGCAGGCTTTTTGTTTTCATTAGTAGTCCATTCCCAGTAATTTTAACAGCTTAACACTTTATCTGTGGATGACCTCAAAGGAGAAGCTATTCTGAAAGTAACAAAGCATGTGAGAAAGTTAATAAGCAATAATAGCATAATCATCAGAGATTTCAGCAAAATTGCCGTTTGTGATATATTAAAGGTCCTATGAAAAAATAGGGCATGTGAGGGCAATCTCACATTTTAAAAAGACTAATGGTATTAGAGATTTTACACACACTGGTTTTTCTTTTCTAGAGAAAAACCAAGGAGTTCACTTTCCGAGGTTTTAACATGAAGTGATTGTTAGCATTTCTAAATAAAATTTTATATTAAAATATCTTTTTTTTTCAGTTTACATGACAATTTTACAGGAGCTATCTTTTTTAATGTGTACAGCCACCTAGTGAGGGAGAGCTTATTTTCACATTAGATGATCCCACTGAGACACAAACCCATGTCATCTGCTTAAAGTCCACTAACCATGCTGCTGAACCGATGGTTACAGATCTTTCCAGAGAGCAGTTTTAAATAGGTTTTATCACCTTTACAGGCCTTGGTTATATAAATGTTCTTTGATTGAGTGCATTACCTCCTAGATATGCTAAAGATATATCTATACAGTGAAGGTACTGCAATAAAACTCTTAGGAAATCTGTACCTTTGGAGCTTAGGATTTCAAGCACAGAGTGTTAATATCTTTCAAAATCAAAGAGCAAGAAACAACCCATCATCTAGCTTTCATAGACCCTTTTTGAGCATTTCTTTTACATCCTCATGATGGGTCCAGAGCACTAGTGGAGATCTGGTCTTAGAGGCTTGGAAAAATGGCTCATTCTAGGGTTTGGAAAGAGGAAATCCAAACTAACCCTGGAACATCTTCTTGTATTAGAAAGTAAGGAAATGTTTCCCAAAATGATGAAGGGGGAGTCAAAAGGACACAGACATCAGCTCGAAGCGAATACCACTAGATAAATCTGGGATGATTTGAGTATTAAAATAAACAATAGTAGTAGTAAATTATAACCTGTTAAATAATATATGACTCCATGAGTCTACACTTATAATAGCGGAGCCTGGAAGACATCATTTTAATCAAATGATCAGAGTGAATACCCCAGTAATGGGACAAATTGAAATTGTGGAACCTACCCCCACCCGATAGGGTATAATGAGAATACTTTGTCCCTTCTGTGAGATGGCTGCCAAAGGAACATAACCTTATCATAAGGTAACATTAGACAGAACTAAACTGGTGAACATTCTAAAAACTACTGACCCATACTCTTTCAAAAGTGACAAAGTCCTGAAAGTCAAGGAAAGATTGAGGGACTATTTGAGACTGTCAGGTTTGAATCGGCGGTGAAAAAGAGGAGCCAGGCGAGTAGAATCGAGGCAAGCTTTAATGGAAGTGCTCTCAGGCAAGGTTCCTTGGTCCGGGTTAGGACAGGGCCAAGGAAGTCACCCCCAGGGGTAGGGCTGAGGGGTTTTTGATTGGGGGCTTTAGGGTGTGGAGGGTTTGCAGGGTATCTGATTGGCTGCGGTTTATGTATATGAGGGATACAAAATACACCAATCAATTGTCAGCTCATTATACAGAAAAAGGAATACAAGGTCGACCAGTCAGATTGTTCATCCTTGTTGTGGGGTGATCTGGAAAGTCTGAGACAGGAAGCCCCATGGCGGGAAACCCCGAGCCACCATCTTGGGAAACTTGGTGGCTATCTTGTCCCCTCTCAGCATCCCTGGGCCGCCAGCCTAACAGAGACTGAATGAAGACTTCTAAGGAGACATGAAACTAAATATAACACCTAATTCTGGACTAGATCCTTTTGCTATAAATGACAATGGAACATTTGCAAAACTTGAACAGGGTCTAAGGATTTGACGGTAGTAATGTGTCAGTGTTAGTTTCCTGATCTTGGTTGGTTGTATCATGGTCAGATAGAAGAATGTCCTTGTATATTAGAAATACACTCTAAGGTATTAAGGGGTAATGGAGCATCTGGCCAGAAACCTATTCTCAAATTGTTCAAATAACAAAAGTTCTCTGTACTTTTTGGGTAAGTTTTCTGAATATTTGACATGGTTTCAAAATGGAAATATTTTTTACAAAAATGCAAAACTAAATGCACATAAAGTTACAGTGGACTCTCACAGATGTTTGTTACGTAATGCCATTTCCCTTGGCCAGAGGTATAGTTTCGTTACAAAGATTTCTTGCCAGTCTTTGTACTTGACAAAAACTTATATCAACAGCAATTGTTTGACTATAAAAGCTTTAATAATATCACATTTGCTTTCCTATTGGAAAAGGGCGAGCAATTTGAAAGACAAAACAAGAAAACTCATCTCTTCAACAAATGTTTGTTTAGTAATACATCAAGCTCTGTGGTAGGTACTGATTTTCTCTCTGTGGTGGACACTGTGATATACTATCCAAATCCCCCTTCAGAACTGAGGCCTGATTCCCCTAGCTTTCAGGAATGCTGCACACAAATTAGCCCTCACCCGTCAGCCCCCTTCATGGATTGTTTTGGCTAAGAGAATGCCCTTCCCTAAGGTCACACTCCCTTCCCAAGGTGTTCTGCATCCAATCACTGGTCAGTATGAAGGTATAAAGTCCTTGCCCTCTTGCCCCACTCAATTCAAGGTAGCTTAGAAGCCTTGAACCATCTAAAGAATATTCCAGAGGACAAAGGCTTTCATTGAGAATCTATTACAGCTCAGTTTCTCCCTCTGCCAGTTTTTTTCCTTCTCTGCCTTCCCTTACCCTCACATAGGCAATGGTCCCTAGAACACTCCTTTTTTTTTTTTTTTAAAGATTTTATTTGTTTGACAGAGAGAAACACAGCAAGAGAGGGAACACAAGCAGAGGGAATGGTAGCAGGAGAAGCAGGCTCCCTGCTGAGCAGAGAGCCCGATGCGGGGCTCGATCCCAGGACCCTGGGATCATGACCCGAGCCGAAGGCAGAGGCTTTAACCCTCTGAGCCACCCGGGCACCCCTCTAGAACGCTCCTTATGAACCTCCTGCCTGCTAGTATCTCTGACTCAGAGTGTGCTCCTCAGGGAAGCTAACCTGTGCCATCCTCTCTCAAAAATTTTTCTCTGGAGCCAAATAGGATCATTACTTTTCAATTTTTTACTATTAAACAAGGCTATAATTTATAAGATTAAAATTTTATCGTCTTCCCTCTTTTTATTTTCCCCACATTGAAAAGATTCATGACCTTGCCCGCTCCACTTTCTGTTTCTTGAGCAGCTAGCATAAAATGGGGAGATACAGAGACTAAGAGAATGGGAACAGAAAGAGCATAGGTGGGAGCCAGATTCTGTCCTGGGAAGGCAAGATTGAGACAAGTTTGTCTTAGCCTCTACCTCTCTTTTCTTTACTATTTTCTCCTTTCTTTTTTTTTCCTTCCTTTCTTTTTCTTTTTTCTTTTTTTACTTTCTTTTTAAAATTTATTTATTTGTCAGAGAGAGAGAGCATAAGGGGAGAGGCAGGGAGAGGGAGAAGCAAGGCCCCCTTGGAGCAAGGAGCCTGACTCAAGACTAGATCCCAGGACCCCAGGATCACAACCTGAGCCAAAGGCAGATGCTCAACCGAGGTGTCACCCAGGTGTCCCAATTTTCTCCCTCTTTCAACCCCTGCCTCCCAGGGATACCTTGTCCAGGGTACTAATTACATGGCTCCTCTTTTTCGCAAGAGAGTACTCATTCTCACTGGGGGTATGGATGGAACATGTCATTCTCCTTAAAAGAGTGCAGTAGATGGGGCGCCTGGGTGGCTCGGTGGGTTAAAGCCTCTGCCTTCAGCTCAGGTCATGATCTCAGGGTCCTGGGATTGAGTCCCGCATCGGACTCTCTGCTCAGC
>JAQQSY010006258.1:0-11153 GCA_028646535.1 Procyon lotor | reverse complement strand
TTTATTTATTTATTTATTTATTTATTTATTTATTTATTTATTATTAACATATAATGTATTATTTGCCCCATGGTACATGTCTGTGAATCGTCAGGCTTACACATTTCACAGCACTCACCATAGCACATACCCTCCCCAGTGTCCACAACCCAGCCACCCCATCCCTACCCTCCTACCCCCAGCAACCCTCAGTTTGTTTCGTGAGATTGAGAGACTCTTATGGTTTGTCTCCCTCCCTATCCCATCTTGTTTCATTTTCCTCCCCTACCCCCCTACATCCCCCCACCCTACCTCTCAAATTCTTCTATCAGAGAGATCATGTGATAATGATCTTCCTCTGATTAACTTATTTTGCTTAGCATAATACCCTCTAGTTCTATCCACGTCATTGCCAATGGCAAGATTTCATTTCTCTTGATGGCTGCATAGTATTCCATTGTATATATATATACCACTTCTTTATCCATTCATCTGTTGATGGACATCTAGGTTCTTTCCATAGTTTGGCTGTTGTGGACATTGTTGCTATAAACATTCAGGTGCACATGCCCCTTTGGATCACGACATTTGTATCTTTAGAGTAAATACCCACTAGTGGGATTGCTGGGTCATAGGGTAGCTCTATTTTCAACTTTTTGAGGAACCTCCATACTGTTTTCCAGAATGGCTGCACCAGCTTTATGTGGAGAAAATTCTCTTTTTTTTTTTTTTTTTAAAGATTTTATTTATTTGACAGAGAGAAACAGAGAGAGGGAACACAAGCAGAGGGAATGGTAGTGGGAGAAGCAGGCTTCCTGCTGAGCAAGGAGCCCGATGCGGGGCTCGATCCCAGGACCCTGGGATCATGACCTGAGCCGAAGGCAGCCGCTTAACGACTGAGCCACCCGGGCGCCCCTATGTGGAGAAAATTCTTAAGTATATTTTAGGGGCACCTGGGTGGCTCAGTCAGTTAAATGTCCAACTCTTGATCTCAGCTCAGGTCTTGGTCTTGAGGTTATCAGTTCAAGTCCTCCATGGGGCTCCCACTGGATATAGAGCCTACTTAAAAAAGAAAAAAAAAAAAAAAGGAAGAAAAGTATATTTTAAAAATGGGGAGTGTAGAGAGTCCAAAATGGAAATAAGGTTTCTATCCATCACTCACTAGTAGTTGATGCTGATACTGTAAACTGCATTAAGTTACATATGTGTATTGTAACATCTATAGTGACCACTAAGAAAAATATGCAGAACAAGATACTCAAAATGTTATAAATATATCAAAGTGGAATCCTAAAACGTGCTCAAGTAATGCAGAGAAAGGTAAGAAAAGAGAAATAGTGGAAACAAACAGAAAATAATGAAGTGGCCTATCCAAACCCTAATGCATGAACAGTTAACCTAAAATGTAAACAGTCTAAATGTAAGAATTAAAAGACAGAAGTTGACAGAGTGGATTAAAGAAATGGCCCAACATATGTTGTTTACAAGAAATGTACTTCAAATATAACAGGTAGGTAGATTGAAAGTGAAAGAATAGAAACAGAGATACCATGCAAACATTAATAATAATAGTAGTAGTAATAATAAAAAAATAGGAGTAGCTATATTAACATCTGGTTAAAGTAGACTTCAAAGCAAAGAAAATTACTAGAGGCAAAAAGGTAATTACGTAATGATAGAAGTCTCCAACAACCAGGAAGACATAAAACAGTAAGATGAAAGATAAACCACGGCACACTCTCTTCCTCACTAGACTGTAAGAGCCTTTATTTATTTATTTTTAAGATTTTTATTTATTTATTTGACAGAGAGAGAGATCACAAGTAGGCAGAGAGGCAGGCAGAGAGAGAGGGGGAAGCAGGCACCCCGCTGAGCAGAGAGCCCGATGCGGGGCTCGATCCCAGGACCCTGAGATCATGACCTGAGCCGAAGGCAGAGGCTTTAACCCACTGAGCCACCCAGGCACCCCCATAAGAGCCTTTAAAGACAAGAATCAACTTTTGGTGTTGCCTTCCCACCCCTCCCTCTCCTGCCCCAGGAGGTGCTTAAGAAATGTTTGAACCAAAGGTAGTGGAAGTCAACTATAGTTGTGGTCTGGATCTCAGGAACACCCCCATTTCTAGGAAGGGCCTCAGAGGAACTTAAGAGCCTGGGGGCTATTCATGCTACCATGGTAGATCATTACCGACCGAGATGCCCCCGAGGCAGAGTGAGTGTTGGCTGTCTCCCTCTTGCCTTGAGGTGGTGTGAGAGCTTACTTTCCCAAAGTGCTCCCCTTTGGGGTTTTGCTAGAGTCTGGGTAGCTGGGTCTGAAATGTGGGGACTCGGCCCTTCAGTTGCTCCACGGTCCTCTTTGTAGACCCAAGAAACCGAGGGGTTCTTATGCAAATACCTTCCTAGCTCTCCTGAGAGACATATGTAGATTAGACCCCACCGTGACCCTACACAAAAAACTGTATCCATAAATAATCCCAACTTTTAGACACACTGGGGTCAACCAGCATACCATTTGATTAAATAATGCATTGAAAAGCAGTGACAGGACCCATCTCATGATTGGGATGTAAATCCGAGGGAGACTGGCCAGAAACAAATAGACAGCTTTCTTGGTTGTATCATTATGATGCTCGGTGGTTGGAAAGGAAATTATGTACTTGGCAAATCTCCACAGTAACATTATGAGATCACTGGTATGTTGCTAATGACTTGTGGGCTCTTGTTTTATATCTTCGCATCTGCTTAGTGCCCAGAATTTATAGGACATGACATGGTGGCAAGTTTGCCTTAAGTCATCAGCACCCTCAGCAAGTAAGGCCAGAGCAAGCAAGACTATGACTGCAGAAGGGAGATTGTTCCTTGGGGCCTTCGAGGGAGAAGCCCAGAACTGTGGCCTCCCAACCCAGTGGAAGTCAGAGGTCCAGCCCAGACCTTTCCTGACTGTATGCTCCCGAGGAGTCAATCCTAGTTCTTTCTGTGGGGCCATTTTCACTGCTGGTGGCCAGACTTCAAGTGCCAGTGGTCATTTTATCATGGCACTTGCCCTGACCCAGGCTGCTGCCTTACGGCCTGACCCCGGGGCCTTCGGGTGACTTCATCAACCACACACCAGATGCCACCAACTGGGCCAGCCCAATGCCTGTCCACATGGGACCTCATCCCCTTGTCCTTTATCCATGCTGGTCTCTTGGCCTCTCATTGGCTTTCTACGCTTGTTTATATCCTCAACATTAGGGCTCATCTCACCTTTTGCTTGTCTTTCGGATCTCTCTAGTTTTAACCCTTGACATTCTCTCAGACCATCCATGCGGGTCCCCATCACCCACCCAGGAAACAGCTTCTTTGGCCAGAGTCCCCACTGGGTGCTCCAGTTTCTCATGCCTTCTGGACTTCTCATTCCATTTAGGACTATTCTTGACCATGAATAGTCAGCCCCCGAATCCAACTTAGCCTTCCTATAGCCCTCCTGTATAGGGGCGACCCTCCTATGTGTCCTGCCCACCTCACTCTATGGCCTGTATTCTAAGGGTGGGATTTCACTGTGGTTAAAAGTGTGCATCCTGGGGCCTAGCTGCTGTCTGGCTGCAAATACCAACCTTCTGTCTCCTGGCTTGGAGACCCGGGCAAGTCTGCAACCTCTCTCAGCCTCAGGTTCCTTATCTGGAAAATGGACATCATCAGAGTAGCTACCTTATAGGGTAGTTGGGAAGACTCAGTGAATTCATCTAAAGCACTTAGAACAGGGCCTCGCACCTCATCAGGACTATGTATTTGCTCTTTTGCTAAGTTAATCTCCCTCCCTCCCTCCCTCTTTCTTTCTTTCTTTCTTCCTTCCTTCCTTCCTTCCTTCCTTCCTTCCTTCCTTCCTTCCTTCCTTCCTTCCTTCCTTCCTTCCTTCCTTCCTTCCTTCCTTCCCTCCCTCCCTCCCTCCCTCCCTCCCTCCCTCTCTCTCTTTCTTTCTTTCTTTCTTTCTTTTTTGCTAAGTTAATCTTTCAAAGCTAAGCCAGCTTTGGAAAGCTAGTTTCTGTAATTTTAGGCGTGCTGCTATTGCTTTGTGCTTAGCGTGCTTGGCCACCCAGCCTGAACCGGAAGGCTAAAATCAAAACCAGGTTCAAGGGAGGCGGAGGGAATTAGGAACGCTCTTCTGTCTGTGATTTTTTAAGAAGAGTTCTCTTCTGTTAAAAAAAAAAGTGAGCTTAATATTAACTCCCGAAGCAGATGCCTCTTGAAGAACAGCCATGGAAGAAATGCCTACAAAAAGTAGGTACCCTTTTCTCTAGTTCTTAATCCTGTTTGTTAACTGACTCGGGAATCTGAGCTCCAAAGCTCTTCTGAACTGTGTTTCTGTGCCTCGGGCTGGCCGTCACAGCACTGGGCTCCGGACCTCTCAGGGGGCCGAGTTGTTATCACTCTCTCTTAACCACCGATGGCCTCTCCACCCTGCCAAGGATGTTTGCGTTTCTTGCAAGGAAGACCTTAATTTACTCTTCCATATTCCCGTGCTCGAAGCTGTGTTTTTTCTGTAGCGGAAGGGGAAGAAAGAAGTGCTACGGGCATTGAGAGCAGATTCCTGAGTGTGGCCTGAAAGCCACATTCTGTGGCTGCCTTGCCTGGAGAACGCTGCCCCCCTCCCCCCTACCCCCCGCCCCGCTTGGCAGCGCGAACACCAGGTCAGCACCCAGCAGGACCGCCCGTGCCCCTTCCCAATTCTGCGGTGCCACAGGCGCATGCGTCTGTGCGGCACCTGGCTCTGCTGTCTAGGACTGTCGCTGGTGATGATGAGAGGGCCCGGCTCTTTGTCCCTATCTGTCTTGGCCTCCCAGCTGGGATCTGTGCAGACTCAGTCCCAGAAATAGCACGATCAAGGGACAGGTGCTGTGAGAGACAGGGGGAGGGGCCGGCGCTGCCTGGGGCCTGGGAGTGGTGGGGGCTGGGAGGGATCAAAGGGGTATCCTTGTCCTCCTCGGAAGATGCCACCTGAGCTCAGTTTTAAAAGGCAGGTAGGTGTTCACCAGCAGGCTGCAGGGTGAGTGGGGGCGGGATGGAGAATTCCAGATGGGGAAAAGCGCCTGGGAGAAGGTGAGGAAGTATAGGGGAGGTGAGGCAGGAGCTCACAAAGGGTGCCTGGACTCCTGGGCTGGCTCTGGACGAAGCCCCAGCCCCCAAGGAAGCTCAGTTTTATATTGGAAATCTTATATTCTGGATGATCTAACAGCCCAACTTTTTTTTTTTTCCCCCGCAGAGGAGTATGACGTCTCCCTCCACAGAACAAGGTCATCCTTTGGGTCTAGGAGGAAATTTGAAAAGCATATCTTTAGCATCTGACATGTTCACGGCTTGACATTGGCCAGCATTGCTAGGCGGGCAGCCTCGGTGCCAAGAAGGAAACTGAGGGACCCTTCAGGGAAAACCCTCGGTCTGAAGAACAGGCAGGTGTTTGGAGGGAGGCATAACAAGCCTCCATAATTAAATCTTGCTGACCCACCTCCAGGATAAGGCAGACGAAATGAATTTTACCCTCCCTCCAGGCAGGAATTCCAAAGAACCACCCTGGACAGATCCTTCAGTAACATACAATTTATCCACGATAATTAATTAGCTAGTCTGACACTTACATTTAATTAATTAATTAAGCACTTATTAAACGGTATTTATGGAACAAGCATTGCACATTCCCACAGGGGATGCAAAGAAAAGCAAAACGTGGTCTCTGCCCTCTAGGAGCTCCTGGCTGGAAAGAGAGATCGATAAAAAAATACTACTGGCACCACGTCATACAAGCCTGTCATAAACAACGACAGCCCTGGAGAAGGCAAGGTACCCGCCGTACTGGCAAGGGGCTGGAGTCTGGAAGGGGAAAAGAGACGATGCTAAGAAAGATTACTACTTAGTTGAGTCTTGAAGGACGAGTAGGAGTTTAATTGGTGGGCAGAGTGGGAAAGAACGTTCTAGGCAGTTCCAACAACAATTTGAAAGGCAAGCAGTCGTGAAAAGCCATGGTCTTCATGGAGAATGTCCCAGGAAGGCTCATTAAATCACAGCGTGTCCTGCCGTCTCCCCTGTCCTCCCGCCCCCGGGCCCATGACAGTCAAGGGAATCACCTACAGCAGGCTCTCCCCAGTTCCCTCTCCAGAGGGTTCCACGCAGTAATAATAGATCCACAGGACCGGTGCTTGAGAAGCGGCCTCTTCGCCATCCTGGAATGAACATTTTTGTGTTGTTAGATTACAAGGCATTTAGAGTTAGGAAGGTAGTTTGGGGCCGGGATGGAAAGAGCCTTGTATGTCATTCTGAATTCCTTCTGCTGATGACAGAAAGCCTCTAAAAGTTTTTAGGCTGGAGACGAACACAGACCTGTATAGGCATCTCACATCTACCCTGTGTAGACGAACACAGACCTGTGTAGACATAAAGGTGTGTTAGCTGTCGATTATGAGAAGGGTGGCAAAGAACCAATTCTTTAAAGTGAATGTTGAGGGTGGCAACGGACATCCTTAAAACGGGAAGGGTAGATTTAACATCATCCCCCAGATCTCTGCCACTCACCGGGGAGGTAGCACAGGGGACCCAAATTCCTCCTGCTGTCCCAAGAGTCTCTCTGAGCCTCAGAATCACTCCCTGCCCCCTTTGAGAGTGTTAGGCAGCAAAGGCTGCTCACGTTTCCTGTTCAATCACCTCTCGTTCCTGGCTCACCTGACTTTTATAGTCCCGTGGACTGGGAGCTCATATTTCTCCGAGAGTGTTAGCTTCCCTCTCTGGTAATGTGTGTGAGGGAGAAGCCAAAATTCAGGCCCTCACACGGGCTCTTCCCAGTGAGCTTAAGCAGAGAGGAGGGAAGGAGTCCCACAATAGAGAGGAGCCACAAATCCACTGTGGCCTCCGATTTTCCCCGTTTGCCCCCCCCCACCGACACCCCTCCTCGGGCCTGCATCTGTAGGGTCAGGCCTCCTGCCCTCTTTTCCCCTGCTCCTCAGCTTGGCAGGGCCGGGGAGCAGGCATTCCTGAGACCAGGGCTGTGGCCGTCTATTTCTGTGGCAGTGGGTGAGCTCTGACCGTGCCAAGACAGTGTGGGAGGATGGTGACAGCTGAGCCCCAAACTTCCAGAGCGTCCCCCTGCTCCGGTCCCACACCGCCCACAGCAGCGTGCTGCCGGCCCCACAGCCAGCCCGGCCCGCAGTTAGCAGCAGCCCTCCGCCTCCCCAGGGTTTCCTCGCCATTGCTTGTTAGTGCTTCAGGTCTGCGCACGCTCCCCTCCCACACCTGCAGGTCCTCCAGAACCGAGGTGGGGTGGGGGTGGGGGGATGTTCATGCTCTTGTCAATGGCCCAGCTCTCTTCTCTGTAAATGACAGGCCGGAGCCTCGCAATTTCATATAGGCCAGGAGAAGCAGGCGCCCTAAGGCCTAACTATTCTAAAATCAACTATTGGTACACTAATTTTCACTTATTTAAGAAAGCCGAAGAATAATTTAAGGCTTTTGGCAACACTACAACTTTTTCATCAACCACCTATTTTTTTTTTTAAGTTTTTAAATAGAAATGTTATTTATTTTTTGGTATGATAATACGTCTTCTTTTGTTCAAAACTCAAAAGGTACAGAAAGGTGTACGCTATGGTAAAAAATTTCCCTCCTTCCCCAGCCACCCGGTTACCCCCAGGCAAGTAGTGTAGCCAACGTCCTGTGGAGTGAACTTGAGACCTCACCACACCTTTTGTATCCTAAAAACTTTCAAGCCCAAAGAGCTGGAAGCATGCAGTGAACCCATTCACCTAGACTCACCACTTGTTTTGCAACATTTACTTTATCTGTGTGTGTATGTATGTGTATGTGTGTGTGTCTCTCTCTACACACACACACATACACTTTTTTCTCAAACTATTTGAAAGTTGCAAACATCAGGACTCTTGACTCATAAATACTTTAGTCAGAGCCTCCTAAGAACATCTTCTCCACAACCGTAATTTCACCATCACACACAGGAAATTTAACAATAACACATTAAAATGACATAAAATTCCTTCCAATTGGCCCAAGAATGTTCTTTGTGACAAAGTTTCGCTCTAGAAGCCAATCGAGTGCATGGATTTCCTCTGGTTGTCACCACTCTTTCCCCTAGAGCAGCCCAGATCAATTGTCTGGTGGAGGGGCCCTCGGTTCAGACTTGTCTGATTATTTCCTCATAATTGGATTCAGGCTGAAGGATTTTGACAAGGCACAGAATGTTGTCAACCGCCTATCTTTAATTCTATAGGAGCAGTCCCCTCAGGAAATATCCATGGAAGGGTGTATAATGCTCCTCTTGAAAGTTCATAAAAGAACTCCCTGATATGTCTAGAATCACCCAAAGGCACAAAATGAGCCGGCAAGTTTCAACTCTAATTGGCATAACACGGTGTTACAGTCCTCTCCTTTTAAACTTCTGATTTGATGACATTCTTTAAATGTTCCGTCACCTTCAGATGAGGGTGAGTTCCGCCAGGGTAAATGGTTTACGATGGCATCGTTCTCTGCTGTGCCGGCAACGTTCTCAGGAAGCCCCTGACTCCAGCTATAATCGGAACGAGGCGCCCGGTGTTTGGATCCAGCGGCCATCTTGCCACACGCTCTTGGTTCTGGCAACACTCTTCAGCATCCAGACAGATTGTTCTAAACTCCAGTGAGCAGGTCAGCTTCCTGGAATGTATTTGACGACCCACTCATCTTAGTGTGTTACGGCAGGTGACATTCAGGATCATATGTTTGACAGAAATAAGGCAAAACGTTTTGAGGCCTTTTATTCATAAGGCAAACCCTTATAACTGCTGGGTTTCAACTGTGCCCTTTAGCATGTGGACGCGTCGAAGAGACTATTTCCTGAGGAAATCTCAGTCCTGCCTCCCGGTTCTCCTCATCCACCTGGGAGGACGTGATCTTTCATCCAAGCAAGGATGATTTTCATAGGAAATTTGAAGCTTTGCTTCCTTCAATCGTGGCCACCCAAACTGAGCCTTCCTGTAAACAAGCTAGTCAGAATACCTACCTGTCGGGGCGCCTGGGTGGCTCAGTGGGTTAAAGCCTCTGCCTTTGGTTCAGGTCATGATCTCAGGGTCCTGGGATCGAGGAGCCTGCTCCCCGTCCCACCTGCCTCTCTGCCTACTTGTGATCTCTATCAAATAAATAAAATCTTTAAAAAAAAAAAAAAAGAATACCTACCTGTCACTCTGTGTTGAATGACTAAACAAATGAATAAGCAAAATGAGTTTCAAAAAAGAGCCTGAACGCCTGCTAACCTTCCCTTCCTCTTATGTGTTTTTTGGAGGTGAAGGTGCCTCTCCCAGCCCCGTGTGGGAGATTGAGCGAGGTGTGGCTTGAAAAAGAAGATTCAAATTTGTAATATAATTTTATTTTTGCGAAATGAAAAACGACCTCTCATTTTTAAAATTAAGACGACAGAATGTGAAGTTCTACACCTCCTTCTGGGGGATGGAGGTAAAGGAAGGGCAGTGCTCTTCGCTTACCTCTCCACGTCTCTTTCCTCTCCTCCACAAGTGAGGGCATAGGTTCAAAGGATTGTCAGAGATGGCGCTCAACTCTCTAATTAAACTCTGCTCCTAAATGCTGAGCCCAGGCAACACATGGGTCACATTGGAAACTTCCTTCCACTTTGGGCAACCTTTGTACCAACTAGTACAGGAATAAAAGGCCAGTGTCACTCACCAGCTAAGAAGCTGTAGTAGAAAATGTCAGGAAGGAAGGTGACAGAAATTCACAGGAAGGAGCATTAAAAGCAATTGCCGAAGCCAGGCACCAAGGAGGGCACTGTGAATGGGAGCCGGTGAGCCCAGTGGGCTCTCCTCAGTACCCAAAAGATACCACCAAAACATCTGTACTCATCTCACCTTCTTCTCATTTGCTCAGCCTTATTTATAAATATCTTACATGTCACGTCAACTCCGTCACCAGAAAGCTGATGTCATTCAGGCTGTATTGTATTAGCTCCCCAGAGAAATGCCACCAAACTGCCATAAATCCATTGTATCCTTGACTTCTGGAGTCAGTCCGTGTAAGAAACAGTTATATCAAGTCACTGTTACATAAAGGCTTATCTATGATCTGTTCCTTCCAGTCCTTATACACTGGTGGGCTTCCTTTTGCTAAATAATGAAAGCTACGCAGCTCATGTGTGCCTTGTTTTACCTCAGTTCTTAGCTAAGTTTTGTGCTTTAGTTCTAAAGAGCTTGTGTTGATCTAGGGTTTTGGACCAAACTCTCTTCCAGTCTCCATTGCTTTGTAGTTGGTCTTTTTGAAACAAGCAAACAAGAAATCTTCTAAAAAGGATTCCTGTATATTCTTTGACTATCATTTTATTTTTGGAAATAAGTGGCATAGCATGTTAACATTTCTTTAGAAATAAATTCGAAATGTGGCTTTTATTACAAACTGTCTTATCAAAAGGGACCCTTTTCCTCTTAAACATTTTTTATTTTATTTATTCATTTTTGGACCGGGGGAGGAGCAAAGAGAGAGAGGGAGAGAGAATCTTAAGCAGGTTCCACACCCAGCATAGAGCCCAACACGGGGCTCATTCTCACAAACACTGAGCCAAAACCAAAAGTTGGACCCTTAACTGACTGAGTCCCAGGCACCCCTAAAAGTTTTATTTTCATTTATTTAAAGACAATTTTTAAAAAGCAGTTACAGATTTGCAATAAAATCCAGAGAAAGTTACAGAGATCTCACATATACTCCCTCTTCCCACACATGTATATATTCCGTCATTGTCAATATCACTGACCAGAATGGTACAATTTTTTACCAAGGATGAACCTACATTGACATGTCAAACTCACCCACAGCCCATAGTTTACCTTATTGTTCACTCTTGGTGTTGGACAAATGTTTAACAACATATGCCCATCATTATAATACCATACGGAGTGTTCTCACAGTCCTAAAAATCCTTTGTGCTTTGTCTGTTTATCTCTCCCTTCTTTCTCCTATGCCTGGCAACTATTGATCTTTTTACTGTCTCCATAGTTTTGCCTTTTCCAGAATGCCGTATAGCTTAATTATACAGTATATGGCCTTTCCAGCCTGGCTTCTTTCACTTAGGAATATGCATTCAAGATTCCTCCATGTCTTCTCATAGCCTGGAAAGTTCATTTATTTTTTGGGATCAGGCAGCCTGATCCCAAAAC
>JAQQSY010006257.1:0-11154 GCA_028646535.1 Procyon lotor | reverse complement strand
TTTATCTTTATTGTTTTCTCCCTTCTACTTACTCTGTTTTTATTTTTTGTTAAAAAATTCTTTTTTTGTTTAAAAAATTCTTAACATGGTTGTTGTAAGTTCATTAAATTTCAGCCTGCCTTTCCCTCCAAGTATATCAATTAAAATTATACATTTTTATTTAAGGATTACTTTAGCCATATCCCACATGTTTTAGTATGTAATATTTTCACTGGTGAGTTCAAAACATTTTATGATTTCCATTTTCATTTAGAAGTATATTTCTTAATTTTCAAATTTGATGATTTTCTAGTTCTCTTTATTGAGCTTTGGATTAATTGTATTGTTAGAGAACATATTCTGATATTCACACTTTTTAAAAATTCTTCTTATTATTGAGTTTTTTACTTTAATTTCAGCATAGTTAGCCTACAAAAGTATGTAAATTTCAGGTGTACGATATAGTGATTCAACACTAATATACATACTGGGTGCTCATCACAACCGGTGCACTTCTTAATCTCCATTGCCCATTCCCCCTACTCATCTCCCCTCTGCTAACCATCAGTTTGTTCTCTGTAGGTAAGACTCTGTGTCCTGGTTTGCCTCTCTCTTTTTCCTTTGTTCATTTGTTTTGTTTCTTAAATTCCACATATAAGTGAAATCATATGGTATTTATCTTTCTCTGACTTTCTCCGACTAATTTCGCTTACCGTTTTACTCTCTAGCTCCATTCGTGTTGTTGCAAATGGCAAGATTTCATTCTTTTTTTATGGCTGAGCAATATTCTATTTTATATATATACCACATCTTCTTTACCCATTCATCAGTTGATCAACACCCAAGTGGTTTCCATATTTGGCTATTGTAGATAATGCTGCTATAGACATTGGGATGCACGTATCCCTTTGAATTAGCATTTTTGTGTTCTTTGGGTAAATACCCAGTAGTGTGATTACTGGATCATAAGGTAGTTCTATTTTTAACTTTCTGAAGAACCTCTGTACTGTTTTCCAGAGTGACTGCGTCAGTTTGCATTCCCACCAGCAATGCATGAGAGTTCTTTTTTCTCCACATCTTAATCAGCACTTGTTTCTTGTGTTTTTTATTTTAGCCATTCTAATAGGTATAAGGTATTATCTTATTGTAGTTTTGATTTGCATTTCCCTGATGAGTGATGTTGAACATCTTTTCATTTATCTCTCGGCCATTTGTATGTCTTCCTGGGAGAAATGTCTGTTTTTCTGCCCATTTTTAATAGGATTATTTGTGGTTTTGGGTGTCGAGTTGTATAAATTCTTTATAGTTTGGATACTAACCCTTTATCAAATATGTCTATTTGCAAATATCTTTTCCCATTTGGTAGGTTGTCTTTTAGTTTTGTTGAATTTTTCCAATTGAATGATGTTTTCATGTTTTAATGTTGACACTTTCCTTATTCATCTAGTATGTGTGTACTCTTTTTGTTTCGTATGTGTTAAAGCAGTCTTTTTCTGTAATTTTTGGGGTACATCATTCTTTTTATGTCCTTCGTGTCAAGATTATTAATTGTATGTTCAAATATATAGCCTTATTGAATTTTTGGTCTGCTTGTTCTATCAGTTATTGGGAAGAGTGTATGAAAACTTCTGTTCTGATTGTGGATATGTTTATTTCTCCTTGTAATTTTGTCACATTTATGTTTCGATATAGATTTGTCAATTTTTACATCATATATTTTGAATTTACAAAACTAGGTGCACACAGATTTATAATTTTTATATAGTCCTGGGAAACTGGTATTTTTATCATTATAAAAGAATCCCCCTTAACTCTAGCAAAGCTTTCTGTTTTAAAGAATACGTTGTCTTATATTAGTAGAAACACAGCATATTCTTTCAATGATGTTGGCATGGCATTTCTTTTTCCATCATTTTACTTGTAGCTTTTCTGTATTCAGATGTTTTAGATGTGTTTTTATATATGGCATGTAGGATTAAGAAAAAAACCCAGTCAAGTAAACTTTAATGGGAATATTTAAACCATTTATATTTAATATAATTATGCATATATCTGGGTTTAAACTACCATTTACTGGGCTTGCTCTTTGTCCTATTTATTCTACATTCCTTTTTCTTTTCCTTCTTGTTTTTTTGTTGATTAAGAGAATTTTATTATTCCATTTTCCATTATTTTTCCCTTTTCTTTAGGTACTTACATTAGAAATTACAACATACACATTTGACCTAAATTCTAATGTTAATTGGTAGTTACACTCTCCTCAGACAATGCAGAGGTTTTAGAAATCTTCATGTTCCAATATGTTCTCTTATGTCTTAGATGCTATTGTGTTCCCAACCTGACTTGTTTGGGAGGGCTGTGACCAATTCAAAGAAAGCTCGTGGGACTTAAGAGAGATAGGTTTTTTTTGTTTGTTTGTTTGTTTGTTTTGTTTTGTTTTGAGAACAAATGGAACAGAAGGAAGTCCTTATACTCCTGTCTGGAAGTCAAAGTCATCTTCATCATAGCTGATGCCTGTCTTCCATCTCCAATCTACAGAAAGTAAAATCATTCCAGGCCTCAGTTTAGTTCTGCAAACATTCCCCCCCCCCCCAACTACAATTCCAAAAACACAATCAAAGACAAATAGACACAAGAGGAGAGAAGACAACAGTTGTGAGAGCTGGCAGGAATACCAGACAGTACAAGCAGAATCACAGGAGCCGAAGATGTTGAAATGTCAGACAAACACTTTAAAATAACTACGCTTAGTATGTTCAAGGAGCCAAAAGACATCACTGAAAATTTCAACAAATAAATGGAAACTGAAAAACAGCAGCTTTCTAGAACTGAAAAATACAGTACCCCAAATTAAGGCCTTAGTGGAAGAATTTTAAGACAAATTAGACACAGATGATTGAATAATTAGTGGACTTGAAGGCAATTTGGAATATAACAAAGATGAAACAAAAAAATGATTAAGATTGAAACAAAAAAGATCCCGTGAAAAGATTTAACATGAATTCAAATGAATGCCAGAAGGAAGAGGAGAGCAGCGAGTGAGAGAGAAGGGTTGAGTATTCCCCTAAATAGATGAAAAATGTCAACTTCATAAATTCAGGTATCCCAATAAGCACCATGCCAGCCAGAAGAAAATGAAATGGCATCTTTAATCTGCTGAAGGAAATCACTGCAACCTGAGAATTCTCCACTCAATAGGAAAAAATCCTGCAAGAATCAATGTGAAATAAAGATTTTTCAGGTGATCAAAAAGAAGGATAATTTGTTATCATCAGCTTCTCCCTAAAGGAAATAATAAAGAGTGTTCTTCAGGAAATAATTTCAGATGAAATGTTGGAGATGCCCAGATTCTTGGACTTCCTTCTAAATATTTTTTATGCATTTATTTATTTGAAAATTATATTCATTTTTGTTTAGGTAAAACATGAAATTCAAAAGGAGCAAAATTACAAATATGGAAAGTAGTTTCAAATTATTTTGTTCCTCTGTTTTGTCAAGAATGAAAGAGTTTAAAACATTTTTAAAAGATTTTACTTATTTATTCATTGATTGGTTGATTTATTGATTTATTTTTATTTAGAGAGGGTATGAGCAGGGAAAGGAGAGGGTGGGAGAATCTTAAGCAGATTCCATGCCCAGCACAGAAACTGGTGCAGGACTTGATCCCATGATCCTAAGATCATGACCTGAGCCAAAATCAAGAGTTGGATGCTTAACTGACTGAGCCACCCAGGTGCCCCATGAAACAGAATTTTCAGTGGTTGTCTTATGTGTAAACTTAACCACTTTTTGTTGGAATAGCAAAGGGCTTTACATTTGTTTTTACAGATTTTTAAATATTGTATCTTATTTAAGGAACAGTTAGCTTTTATTGATAATTAATAAGAATTAGACCTCAGTAGACATTTTATCTTTTTGCCTACCATGAAATATTTGATGGCATCTCAGTCTTACTTTTAAATTGGTTTGATTCACTTTTTGGTCAACATACATACATACATACATACATACATATATTTTCCTCAGGAAGAGCATGTGTATGGGTAGCATACTTTCTGTGCACTTGCAGATCTAAAAATAGAAAATATGTTTGTCCTTCCACATGAACAATATTTAGCTTGGCTGCTTTTGAAGAATTTGTTGTATGTTTGTTTCTTTGAGAACCATGATGTGGAGGAGAAGTCTGATGCTAACATGATTAAAAAATTAATAGCTTTTCTTTCTGGTTCTTATAAGACTTGTTCTTTTGCCTTTAAATTAATAAATTTGAAGAGTATAAGTATATATCTATGCAGTTTATATCTATGTGCAGTTTTCATTAGTATAGGTTATTATTTAGTCTTTTGATCTGTAGGAAGTCCTTCAGAATTATGTCATTGGGTATTACTTTCTTCATTAAATCATATTACATTGATTAATATACTGTAGCTTTCGTGGATATACTCTCAATATCTTTTTAAATTATTTTGCTCATCATTTTTTTTTCCTCCTTAATTCTCAGAGAATTTTTTAGCTGGTCTTTTCATTTCCTCACTAGATTTTTTGCAGTGACCATTGCTAACTGGCTCCATTTGTTTTGTAAGATAGTTTGTTTTCATAAAACCTGGGACTTTATAACAGAAACAATACAGAAACATCCACTTTATTTACTACTTCTGTAGTTACTTTATTCTCAAACCCTTCTTTCCTTGTCAGGGATTTTGTATTTTTAATATCATCGAGAATGCTCAATGTGTAATGAATTTTCTTTAGAATTTTCTAGAGTCTTAAGAATTTTCTCATTACTGTTGGACTGGGAAATGAACAACCTGATTCCTCAGTTGTCTTCCTAATTTTGTCTCTGTGAATATGCCTGAATTTTTTTTTCAGTGTCTTTATCTATGTTTATTTGTCCAGTATTAGGAGTTTAGCTGAGGTTCTACCAGTAAAAGTAGTGGTCTCTGTTCAGAATTTTCAGGCTGAGATGAAGGGAGCTGGGAGAAGTTTATATCCTGCAAGAAGGAACTGTAGCCAGAGTGTTTATAAGACCAGACGCTTCCATTCTCTGCTGAAGGATTCCTTCTTATGTTCATGGTGACAGCCTCGTATCGGCAGGCACAGGGTCCCTTCTCTAAGCAATGAGGCTGTCCTCATTAGCTGCCAGCCAGAGAGTGACTCTTCTTTTAATTAGCATGCAATATTAATTTAGCTTTTCTAAATTCTAAATATATGCCAAGATTAAGGGATAATTATGGCCTCTATCTTTTAGACTAAAAGAATTAGTTGAGACAATGTTTGTTAGGCTTCAGTACAGTTACATGCACCTGGTAAATGCCCCATGGATGTTGGCTTCCTCAGCTCGTGCTTGGGCTAATGTTCTTCTAGTCCTACAGCTTTTTGGCCCATCATCTCAATCACATGATGACTTAATATATTACGACTGATCAGAATGTGACCATATACCTGAATACACATAACCTTTAGCACCTGAAACACTTCCATTTCTTCCATTTACTCATGAAGCATGGAGCCATTGGCTGTGGGCGTGGCTGAAGCCCATGGGTTAAAGTTGTGGGAGATGATAAGGGTGTTAGGTGCCTGCTTCATGTAGGCTTTCAAATGTCATGCTAAGTTTATTCGTAGGTATTAGGGAGCCCTTGAAGGTTTTTAAGTCGGGGGCTGGTGGTTAGAACTGTGCTTTGGATGGTACAGGCTTTAGAATCATCAGACCACATTAGTAACAACAGCTGGCACACACGAGTACTTTCACACCATTTGCTTATCTAAAGTGCTTTATCTGCATTGTTGTTTAATCCTCAAGCACTTTTTTTTTTATAGGCATGGAAACTGAGGCACCAGGGGGCCATAAAACTCAGCTACAAAGCTAGTAGATGGAGGTGGCAGGGTTTGAACCTGAGCCGTTGTGCTGCCTCTCAAGCAGGCGCCCTGGAGGTGTGGACAGCAGTTAGTGCAGGCGAGAGATGCTTGAGGCAGTGACCTTGGGGTTAGTATCAGGGGCAGGGAGCAGAGGACCGACCTGTGATACTCCACAAGGAACGTGGTACCGTTTGGTGATAACTTTAACTGTAGCTCCTTTCCTGCATTTTAAGAAAACTGGAGATCCTTCTGTGCCTGACATTAGAGTAGCCACTCAGTAAATATCGGTAAAATGAATTCTTTGGCACCAGCCAGCATCTCCCTCTAGCATCCTGTGACTGCTTAGATGTGAGCTTTTACAGAGTGAATGAGAGCGTTGGCCACTTCCGCTGCTCATGCCTCATCCACCATGTTCATTATTTGAAAAGTCTTTGGGTATGTCTTGGGCAAGAAAGGAATGATTAGAAACCAAATTATTTTCCATGAGATGTTCAACTCTTATGACCTTCTGATGGTTTTTCGTTTAGATGGTTTGTTTTCTGTAAATGCGGTTGAATAGTGGAATCTGGGAACAGTGGAAACCCCATGCTATAATAAAGGGCCACAGGGCCACAGGTTTTCCCCTTTGCATTAAACACTCATTAAAAGTAACAAATGAAGCTCTCCTTCCCTGAGAAATGCACCGTGGTATATTTAGTCTCTCCAAAGTAGAATATGCTTAGACGGTTCTTTGAAAAGTGCTACGCAAAAAAGTACTTGGGGGTATTTCTTAATATAGTTTGGCAATTGGGAAACGAAAGAAAAGATCCATTTATGTAGTTGTTACATAGTTGAGTAAAAGTTCTTTCATTTTAAAGACTCACTGTTTTCTATTTCTCTGCCTTCTGGGAGAGTGCAAGAGCTGGGGGGATGTACGGGTGCTGGGGCCACATGGGTCGATTCAGAACCCAGCCCTGCCACTAAGTAGCAGTGAAACCACTGGAAAATTTTCTAAGCCATTTTGGGCCTTAGTTTACTCATCTGCAAAATAGGAGTAATAATAGGCTTCATAGGGTGTTCGTGGGTGTTGAGTGAGCTCACATATATATAAAAAACAGTGCCTGGTGTGTAGTTAGACCTTAGTAAATGTTTTACTGTGATTTACACCTGGAACAATTGTGTGACTGTTACTCCTTTTTTTCCCTCACTCTGGTTTTGATCGTGGATTTCTGTTCTGCGGTGTTGCTTTTCTCCCCCTTCCAAATACTTTTATTTTTTCAGTGTTACAAGATTCATATTGTTCATGCTTTTATACCTCTGTTTGGAGAGGCAGTTTCGCCTCGTGTTCTAGAGCTCAGAATCTGCAGTCAAATACATGATATACACGGAGTCAGCCCCATGAGTTACTAGTGGTGTCGTCTTGGACAATTTCTGCACCTCTTTGAACCCCCAATTTTCCCATCTGTAAAAGAGATTAAATAAGAGTATAGCTACCTCGCTGGGTTGTCTTAAGATTGGGTTTTTTTTTTTTTTTTTTTAAGCTTTGATACTTATTATTATCCTTTTTTTTGTTGGGGGAAGCTTATACTGGTTTTAACTTTCTTACCAATTAGAGAATGCTATATTCATTAAGCACTGGCCAACACTATTACTATTAAAAAGCCATCAGTAAATTTATAGTTGAAAAGTGGATTTTCACTTCATAGTCGTTTTTCTTTGATAGTAGAGGTTATACTCTCCCCTCTGTGTCTTTGTTGGCCATTTGCATGTCCTCCTTTGCGAATTTCCTTTCCTTGTCGTTTGCTAGTAACAGTTGTATTAGGAGATGATTCATATAATGTACAATTCACTCATTTAAAGTATGCTGTTCCATGGTTTTTAGCATATTTACAGAGTTGTGCAACCATCATCCCTCCAAAAAAACCTGCACCTGTTAGTTGTCACTCTGTATACAACCCCCCTCCCCCGATCTTCAGCAGTGGGTTTACCAACCATGATGTATCTGCCTAATCTGGACATTTCCTGTACATGGAATTGTACACTCTGTGGTCCTTGTGTTTGGCTTTTTTCATTTAGCAGTGTTTTCAAGGTTTATCTTGCAGAGTTATGAGTCCTTCATTCCTTTTTGTTGCTGATTAATATTCCACTGTACGTGGGTGCCATGTTTGGCATATCCATTCACCCGGTGATAGACATCCGGATGGTTTCCACTTTTTGCCTTTAATCCATGTACAAGTCTTTATGTGCAGGCAGGTTGCATTTCCCTTGGGTGTCAGTGGGTCATGTGGTAAGTTTATGTTTAACTTTTTCAGGAACTGCCAAACTGTTTTCTGTAGCATCTCTACTATTTTTTAAGTTGTTATTTAAATTCCATTTAGTTAACATTCACTGTAATATTAGTTTCATGTGTACAATATAGTGATTCAATGCTTCCATCCTTCACCCGGTGCACATCGTGACAAGTGTGCTCCTTAGTCCCCATCGCCTGTTATCCCCATCCCCCCACCCATCTCCCCCTCCGGTAACCATCAGTTTGTTCTCTAGAGTTAAGAGTCTGTTTCTTGGTTTGTCTCTCCACTCTCTCTCTTCTTCCTGTTGCTCATTTGTTTCTTAAATTCTGCAAATCAGTGAAATCGTACGGTATTTGTCTTTCTCTTATTTTGCTTTATTTATTTATTTATTTATTATTTATTTTTATTTATAATATAAATATATATTATATTTATAATACTTATATTATATTTATATTTATTATATATTAACATATACTTATATATAATTATTTCTTATATATTATATATTATTTATTATTATATTTATTATATATTAATATGTATTATATATTATTATATGTTATGTAATATATTATATAATAATAATTATTATGTATTATATAATGCATAATAATCTATAATAAATGCAATAATATATAATATTTATATTCTAATATATTTATAATATTTATATTATAAATATAAGATATATTTTATTTAATTATTTACTAGCTCTATCCCTGTTGCAAATAGTAAGATTTCATTCTTTTTGATTTCATTCTTTTTGATGGCTGAGTAATATTCCATTGTATGTATGTATGTGTCTGTACACACACACACACACACACACACACACCATCTTCTTTATCCATTCATCTCTCTGTGGCATTTGGGCTCTTTCCATAATTTGGCTGTTGTAGGGAATGCTGCTTTAAACCTCTAGGTGCAGGTATCCCTTTGAATTAGTCTTTTTGTATTCTTTGGGTAAATACTTAGTAGTGCGATTGCTAGAATGTAGGGTAGTTCTGTTTTTAACTTTTTGAGGAATCTTCATACTGTTTTCCACAGTGTCTGTACCAGTTTGCATTTCCACCAGTCGTGCACGATGATTCCCTTTCTCCACATCCTCACCAGCACTTGTTGTCTCTTGTGTTGCTGATTTTAGCCATTCTGAGTAAATGTGTGTGAGGTCATATGTCATTGTAGTTTTGATTTACATTTCCCTCACCTATTATTTTTTTTTAATTGGGGTAGAAGTATTTTTCTTGTAGGGTGTTTTGTTTTGTTTGTTTTTGTTTTCTGTTTGCTTATTTGTTTTTTTTTCTTTTGTTTTCTTTATGTTCAGAATTTCCAATCTTTGTCAGATTTGTTGAAAGCATTTAATCTGTTTTTAAATAATTTTTTTAATCATTTGTGTAGTTAAATCTGTTATTTGTGTCTTTTGTAATTTCTTCCATCACTTTTAAACTTAGAAACCTTCTACCAGGGATTAGACACATGTTAGATGAGTGAGTAGTAGGATGTGGTCCAGCTCTCCAGACTTCACCTGCCCCATTGTAGGGAGGTTTTGCACTGAGGACCCTTGACACCAGGCCTGCAAAAAGGCACAAAGACCTGTTTATTGGGCTGTATAAAAAGATGTACAAGGCAGAGGTGGCACCCCCTGTCCCTTCCCCTCCGCACTCCCCCACTGAGTACCAAGCTGGTGTTTTCCAGGCTAGGTGCTCTCAGGATGGAAGTGGCTGGGGAGGGGGCTTTCCGCTGGGTCCCCTTTCCGGTTGCTTGTTCTGTTTTCATAGGAGAAGTCATCAGAGTCAAGTCGGTTCCCAGAGCACCCTTGAAATAACAAGATGGGTGCTAAGACCACCTCGGTTCTTGGCAGGGCCTCTATTTTCTTAAGAATCTCCCCCGCATCCCACTGCTGTCCCCATCTGCAGGAGACTTTCCACCAGAAAGCATCTGCACAGCCTTTTCTCTCTGATTCCATCTGGCTCCTCATTGCCTCACTTCTGAAAACCCCCTTTAGACAGTCGAGTTCTTCGTGTGCTGTCGGTCCCACTACTTTATTCTACTCGGGATCAGAATAGTCCAACCATGACAAAATTATCGCTGCTTTACTCTGCTTTTAAGCAAAAATGCCCTGTCAGACCATACAAGTAGACAGCACGCTTCACTTTTGTTTGTTTGTTTTTATTTTAATTCTTATATTTCCAAAGGGAAACCATAGTAACAAGAGTTTGTGTAATGGTCTCTGTTGCCAGACTGACCCTGCCTTTTTGCTCATCCTCTACAGTGAGATAAAAGCCAGGGGAACTTTAAGAACTCATTTATGCAATATTAATTTAGCTTTTCTTGGTGTATAATCAGTATAGAATTAATTCAGACATATTCTATGAGGAGTGGAATTCATCCTGTTCTGTGTTTCTGGCCAATGGACACAGCTCCATTTATTTACCATGCGTCTTTCTCCACTGACAGAGATGACTCCCACGGTGTGTAGCAAAGACCACATAAGCTGGTATCTTAATACAGCACATAAATGTACACCAGCGAGTTTTTAATCTCCCCCTTCTCTTCCGTAGATCTGTTTTTGTCCCAGCAACATACCCTTTTACTGATTATAAATATTTTAGTATTGATACTGCTTGTCTCTTTTAATTACTCACAGTAAAAGATTTTATTTCCTGTTCCTCCCACCGGGATAGGGATTGGAATTGAGCCAGCCTTAAAATTTAATTTGGGGAGATTTCGATCCATTACTCTCTTTGGTTTTCCTCTCCGGAATAAGACACCTAGCTCCATTGTTCCCAATCTCTTTTTATATCTCTCAGAACACTTTTGCAGTTGTCTTTATATAGGTCATGTATATTTCTTAAGGCTGTTCTTAGGTATTATATAGCTTTTGAGGTTGCCACGTAAAGAGTGTTTAAAATCATGTTTTATAATAGCCATTGCTGGAATGTAGGACAGTAAGTGATTTTTATTCATTCATCTTATACCTACCCACTTTATTAAATGCTTATTTTTATCAAGTGTCTGTATTTCACATTGTTCTTTTTTTTTTTTT
>JAQQSY010006256.1:0-11154 GCA_028646535.1 Procyon lotor | reverse complement strand
AAAAAAAAAAAATGAATGAGGAAGCCAAGCTTTAGGGAAGTTGAGGTGCCCGCGCACCCCAGATCTGAACCCAGGACCAACTCCAGAGTCTGTTCTCTCCGATCCTACGGCCTCTCTAAGGATCACGAAGGCGGGAGCTAAAACAGGCCTGACTCAGACAATCTCTTAGGACCTCTGCCCGAGGGGCCCATTGCTGGATGACGAGCTACTACTCTGCTCGAGACAGGAAGGTGCCCCAGGTCTACAGATCCTTCCAAAGAAGGTTCTGCTTCCACAGAGATCAATGCAGGTGAGCGTTCCTATCCTCAGGTGGGGAATAGGGTTGGGGACACGGGAGGGATCCTCTGTCCATGAACCATGCGTCTTCGCAAAGCTGTTTCTCCCCTCTCGGCTCCAAGTTCTCGGCTGAGCTAGCTCCGAGCCCTGGAGGGTCTATCTGTGTCTCCTCACTCTTCTCTTTCCCAATGCAGCTATCAGCACCCTCAGCCCCCTGGCCACCTGGAATGGGGCCGGCGCCATTCGGAGCCGCGTGTCACCCTGCCAAGACCCCAGCTGGGGCTGACCCGCAGGGGCTCTGAGCCCGCCTACCTGCCGTCGGTGGCTGTGGGTTGGGACTGGCCCCAGGCCCGGCCAGGCAGGGAGCCTGGCCTGGCAGGGTTGGCTAGCAAGGCCGACGAGGTTGGAGGCAGTTCCTGGAAATCCCTGTCACCATCATGTAAGTCTCAGGGACCCTTTGCGGGGGGGAAGTGGGATCTGAGAGCAGGGTTCCTGCGCTATCTCTGAGCAAGGTTTCTATTTCTTTTACCAGCTAGAGGGAAACGTTCCTCCAGCTCTGTCGTTATCTATGTTCTAGAAGCAAGTGTCATGGGGCCTGTGGGGTTAGGCCTTGAGTTTCAAAGGCCAACTCTGCCATTTAGCAGCTGTGTGATCTTGGATAAGTCCCTTAACCTCTCTGGACGCCCATGTCCTCATCTACAAAAGGACACTGATAACAATACCAGTCTCACAGGGTCTTATGAGGTGCAGTGAGTTCATAAATGTGATGTACTTTGCTCACAGTACCGGGCACAGAGTAAACACTAAATGTGAGTCGTTATTTTTTTAATTACTGCTCTAATTCAAGTGCTGTCTGACCGAAATACAAGTCACACATATAATTTTTTACCAGCTTTGTTGAAATAAAATTCACAAATGCACCAATTTAAAATATACAATCCAATGTAATATATTATATTCAGAGTTGTACAAACCTTACCACTGTCTAACTTCAGAAGATTTTCATCACCCCAGAAAGAAACCCATTAACAGTCCCTTCCCCTCCTGCCCTCCCTCCAGCCACTGCCAAACACGAAACTACTTTCTGTCTCTAAGGATCGGCCTGTTCCGGACATTTCATATAAATGGAATCAGGAATCACACACCATATGGCCCTTTGTGGCTGGCTTCTTTTCCTTGGCATAACATTTTCTAGGTTCATCCATGTTGTAGCATGGATCAATATTTCATTCCTTTTTTTTTTTTTTTTAAGATTTTACTTATTTATTTGACACAGAGAGGTCACAAGTAGGCAGAGAGAGGGGAGAAGCAGGTTCCCCACTGAGCAGAGAGTCCGATGTGGGGCTCAACCCCAGGACCCTGAGCTCATGACCTGAGCTGAAGGCAGAGACTTAACTGACTGAGCCACCCAGGCGCCCCAGTACTTCATTCCTTTTTATGGCCAGATGTTCTTCCAATATATGAAAATACCGCCTTTTGTCTTTTCATCAGTTGATGGACATTTGAGTTGTTTTTTGTTGTCTATTACGAATAATTTGATATAAGCATGAACATACGAGTTTTGTGTGGACATATGTTTTCGTTTCTCTTTGGCATATACCTAGAAGTAGAATTCCTGGATTGTATGGTAACCCCATGTTTAATATTTTGAGGAACTGCCAAACTGTATTCCGAAGTGGTTGCAATTCATACATGCAATTTAAATGTTTTTAGTAGCCATGTTAAAAAAGTAAAAAACCGGGGCACTTGGGTGGCTCAGTCACTTAAGCATTTGACTCTGGATCTCAGCTCAGGTCTTGATTTCTGTGTCTTGAGTTCAAGCCCTACATTGGGCTCCACGCTGGGTGTGGGTGTGGAGCCTACTTAAAAAACAAACAAACAAAACAAAAGTAAAAAGCAGCAGGTGAAGTTTAATTTTCTTATTATATTTTATTTAGCCCAGTTTATCAAAAATTATATATCCAAGATTATCCCAACCAGTAATCAATATAAAAAGTTATTAATGGAATATTTTAGAGTCTTCCTTGGTACTCAACTTCGAAATCTGTGTATTTTATACTTTTGGCACCTCTCCGTTCAGACTACCTGTCGTTCAGGTGCTCACTAGCCACATGTGGCCAATGGCTGCTGTTATTGGACAGCGTGGTCCTCAATGGTTATATCAGAGACTTAGAATTCCGCCTGGATTCGGAGCTGCTTGGGGATTGTACGTTGCGTGCCTGTAGAGACCCGTGTGCAGCAGACGCCGGGTGGATGTTGCCTCAATGTGTAAATGAATGAGTGGATCCAGTTTCCCCCAACAGCTGCTGATGACGAACACAGCTACTCCCAGGAACATCAGCCTCCATCAGACCTGGTCCGGGAGCTCGTGGCCCCACTTCAGAGCTTGGACCAGAAGGTGCAGCAGGTAGTGGGGGAGGGGCAGTGGCAGAGGATGCCGGGCTGGACGTCTGAGCCACCCAGGCCAGCTGGAGGAGGGTTCCGTGTTCCCCGGGGCTGTACTGGGGGCAGCAGTGTGTCTGGGCGGGAGGAGGGGGCTGGAAATGGATGTGCTCTGCCCCTGCGTGTGGCTGCAGAGGGAGCAGGACAGTCGGGACGTTGTGTGTGGCATCTGCATGGACAAGGTGTGGGACAAGCCGGAGGCCCAGCGGATGTTTGGCATCCTGCCCAACTGTAGCCACGCCCACTGCCTGGGCTGCCTGCGCACGTGGAGGAAGAGCCTGCAGAACTTCCCACTGGACGTCATCAAGTCAGTTTCAGAAGGACCCGGGAGGCAGGGAGGGAGGGAGGGAAACCCCTTAGAGAGGTCTGGGCTCCTGACTGCTCTCCCACCCCACCACCCCCACAGGGCCTGTCCCCAGTGCCGGGTCCATTCCAGCTACATCATCCCCCACAAATTCTGGGTGAGCAAGGGGGCTGAGAAGGAGCAGCTCATCAGGAACTTCAAGGCTCGGACCAGGTGAGCCTGGCAGGAGGACCATGACCACTTAGGGGAGAAGGGAAGGCAGCCCCTGCTCCACTCATGCTCAGCCTCGGTTCCCAGCCTGGGATCCCCCAAATCCTAGAAGTTCAGAGCAATGGAGACGGCAGATGAGGATGTGCACTCTTTCTGCTATCGACTGGGAAAGTGACTGGGAGGGCAGCTGCAGATCACGCCCAAGTGTCTCTTCCAGCCTGGCTCAAGGTCAATGCTGGGCAACTCTGGTTTTCTCAGCAAAACAAGAAGTCCTGCTTGGTTTTTATTTCTGATTTTTTTTTTTTTTTAAGATTTTATTTATTTGACAGAGATCACAAGTAGGCAGAGAGGCAGGAGGAGAGAGAGGGGGAAGCAGGCTCCCTGCTGAGCAGAGAGCCCGACGCGGGGCTCGATCCCAGGACCCTGAGATCATGACCTGAGCTGAAGGCAGAGGCTTTAACACACTGAGCCACCCTGGCACCCTCCAATTCCAGCTTCTTAATGCCACCTTCCCAAAGGGTTAATTATACGTGGCGTATACAAAGTGTATTTGGATAAAGGGTGGAGAAAAAAAGATCCTGTCTCTACCTGTGAGACATTCAACCTCGTTGAGAAGGCACCTGGATTTTTGTCTGTGGATTAGAACAGCTGGATCAACAAAGTGACTGAGACAAAGCTCTTGGGTGAATCTCCTAGAGGAGGAAGTATTTGAGCTAGATGTTGGAAGAAGAGTGGGGGCCCCCAAGGAGGAGAGAAATGAGAGCACTCCACGCAGAGACAGACCAAAGTGGGGAACTACTGGCATCTGGGGTACCAGTCAGGAGTCGCCAGAAGGGAGCACCCAGGCCCCGGGGGTGCTAGGAGACGAGGTAGATGAATGGCTTAATAGGTAGAACAGACTTTGCACCTTATCAGCTCCGTGAAGTAGGCGCCTTACAATCCTCATGCTGCAGAAGAACAAATAGGCATGGTCTTTAGGACTTCAGTGAGAAAGTGGGGTTGGAACCCAGGCGTTCTGACTCCTAGTGCATCCTGGGAGGAAGGGGGTCGGGAGGATATGGACTTAAGAGGAAAAAGGGCCAGACCTGCGTGGCTAACTGAATATGAGGTAGAGAAGGAAGATTTTAGATGATGAATATTGGGGCACCTGGGTGGCTCAGTCAGTAAAGCATCTGCCTTTGGCTCAGGTCATGATCTCAGGTCAGGTCCTGGGATCGAGCCCTGCATCCCACACTGGGCTCCCTGCTTAGTGGGGAGTCTACTTCTCTCTCTCCCTCTACCCCTCCACCCTTCTTGTGCTCTCTCACTCAAATATTTTTTTTAAAAAATGATGAATATTTTCAGCATAGGTGGCCACAGAATGGCACTATCACATGAGTGCAGAGAGAGAGAGGCTGATGGGGGATTTGGACAGGTTGAGAGCAGGGTTTTTGTAGAGTGTCCAGATGGAGAGGGTCCTGTCTGTACATTTGGGTAAATAGGAGGAAGAAGAGAAAGGGCTAGTCATTTAGAGGGATTCCCAGGCTTCCAGCCTGAGGAGTGAGAGGGGTCCTGCATTCACCCTGGGGCTGCAGGAAGTGGGCAAGACTCCAAGGTGTAGAGCAGAGAGATAATTCAGAGAAAAGGCTATTAATAGGCACTCTATCCTTTTCTTCCTCCCATCCATCCTTCTCCGCAAGAAGGCATCTGGTCCTACGTAAGCTGATCCCTGGTGGCCCACAAACCTCTCCTTTATCTGACCCTTCACTCCCTTGGTGGTATTATTGACACTTAGTTCAAAGAAGGAAAAGAGATACTCGGGGTCACTGCTGGCCCACATAGACCTTGGGGGACTTAGAGAAAGGCACCCGTTAAGACACTTTACTGCCATCTGCTGGAAGACAGTTGTAATAAATGTAGTAAAATCTACACCTGACGCCAGTGTTGGCTGCCTAGGAGTGGTACCCTTGTGGTATGTACAACCTACCCAACCTTACATGTCAGCCTGGAGTGCTCCTTTTTTTCCTGGGGCAACAGGTCTTGAAGACAACAGTTTTCTCTTCTTCTGTCCTCTCCTAGCCAGATCCGATGCCGATTCTTCATGCAAGGGAATGGCCACTGCCCCTTCAAGTCTGATTGCATTTATCTGCACCAGCTCCCGGATAAAGCCCTGACCTCTGATCCTCCCTGGACTGAGAGTATGCAGCTGATCTCTGGGAGTGAGGTGGTAACAGCAGGGATGTGGGACAGGGAGGCTGCTGGTCATGTTTACAATAAATGTTTGTGATAAATGTAAAAGCCATACGTGATGTCCATAATGATAAAGGTGCCTGCTCAGATGCGGCATCGTTGTGCTGTGTACAAACTGCCCAATCTTACATGTCAGCCTTGATTCTCTTGTTCCTGGGGCAATGGGGTTGAAGCTGATGGGTTTTCATTAATTTCTTTCTCTATTCCCAGGCGCTGGGCCCAGTAGGGTTCCTAGGGGGCACCGAGGAGGAAGACGAAGTGTTCTTCATGGACTGTGCCTTGGCCATGGCCTTCTGGGGTTCAGAACTCTTACTGGATCCCAATGATTCCTACCTTGGGCCTCTGTAACCAGGATCGACATGTGGGGGCTGGGGCTGAGGGTCAGGGGTTGCTAGGTGGTAGGCCTTTTCCCTTTTGGGGCTTGGTGGGGGCTGAAAGTAGCAAGCCCTCCATGCCCATGGAGCATAGCACTGACACAGCTGGGAAGCAAGGGAAGAGGTGGAGGGCTCTCGTGAAAGAGAAAGGGTTCACTCTCTTGCCAGGGACTTGGTTTTTAACTTTGCTCTTTTGTAAGATTCGGAGAGAAAACCAATAAAATGCATCTAAGGCATCATTGCTTGTATCTAAAGAGTGTCTGCTCGTAGCCCAGATACCCTCCCCCTGAACCAAGCGTTGTTTCTGCCTTCATTCTGTTACAGTATCACCCTTCACTTGACCTTTGCAAAGCTTCACTTTATGCTCCTAAGAGTAGGAGAGTGGGAAGGGCAAATACCATCTTAGTATTGGGAAAATAGTAATGACATCATGGATCTCATTAAAGGGACTCCAGGATCCCCCAGGGTTCTCGAACCACCCTTAGAACTTTCCTCCCCGCTCTCCTTCCCATTGGCTAGAATGGCCACCTAAGTGGGCCTGAGCCAGAGCCACCATCACGGGGTAAAGCTGAAAGTGGAGGACTGGCAAGGGATTGAAGGTTATTTAGCGTTCCTGACCCTACCCACTACTTGTCAGGGTCTGTCCCCCATGTTCCCCAAAGGCGTCATTTGAAGACCAAAGACCCCTTCTGTGAAGTTAGAACAGCTAACCTGAGATAGAAGTGTTCGCAAAAAACTTCTTTCCTGCTATTTAAGCCTCTACAAAGCAGTCACTCTTTAAGAAATACTCCTTAGTCTTTCTCAACACCTCCCTTGAAATTGTTTTGGGGGAAAAAAATGGCTTCAGTGGAAATCAGATCCAGCTCAGAATATTTCTGGTTTACCCTACCATTCAGGGGTGCCTGGCTGGCTCAGTCCCTAAACCATGTAACTCTTGATCTCACGGTCATGAGTTCAAGCCCCACATTGAGTGTAGAGATTACTTAAAAACAAACAAGATATTCCTATGGCTTACCATACTATTTAGAGTGAAAACCAAAGTTCTCTTTATGACCTCGAGGCCTCACAAGATCTAGCCCAGGTACCTCTCTCATCTCTTCTCTGATTACTATTCTCCAGCAAGTACATTCTGCTCCAGCCGCACTATGTCTCAGGACCTTTGCATGTGCTGTCCCCTCTGCCTGAAATGGCCTCCCCACAGATCTCTGACTTGCTCCCTTATCTTCTTCAGGTTCAACTTGCCTGAATACCTACTTAAAGTTACCTCACCCTATCTCCCTTCCCAGCTATATTCTTCTTGAAAGCACTAATCACAATCAAACATTCTATTGTTTCCTTATTAGTTGTCTCTCCTCTCTAGAGTGTTAGCGACAATAAGGAGGGTCTTTATTTTGTTCTCCAAAACCCCAGCCCCAGGTGCTCAGTTAAGGTTTATTGAATGAATGGTTGTGTGTGGCTGCAGAAGCTGGGAGAATGGTAAATGGAAACTGCAACTCGGAGTAAGGTTTATGGGTGCTGTGGGGGCTCTTCTCCCTTCTCTTTTTTTTTTAAAGGACTTTTTTTATTTGAGAGAGGGCCCAGCAAGGGAAGAGGTGGAGAGAAAGGGAGAAGCAGATTGCCTGCTGAGCTGGGATCCCGATGTGGGGCTCAATCCCAGGATCTGGAGATCATGACTTGAGCAGAAGGGGCATCTGAGCCACCCAGGTGCCCCATCCCCTCTCTATTTTTATCCTCTGCAGTGATTCCTCCTCCTTCCCCTCCACTTCGCTGGAAGCCTGCCTTCTCCAGCAGATTTCCTTAAACTGAAACCTTGGGAGGTAGAGCCCCTTGTGGCCCCTTATGAACAACCAGAGCAAGCCGGCTTCCTGGACTTCGGAGAAGTTCACAGCAAGGCCTTTGGCCATATAGATAGTGTTAGGTTTTACTACCACTCCATTCTCAGGGGTGGTTGTGTATCAAATATTTCTGGAGAGGACTGAAACCCTAATGATGACAGCTGATGACCTGTGGAAGAGGTGACGTGAAGGTACAGTGGTAAACTGATTAAATCCTGTCGCAAAGTCCATAACCTACACATAATATGGACATCAGCTAAAATTAAATGATGCTTGGATCCTGAAGAACAACCAGATCCCTGACATACATTCTGCATCCATCTCTCATCCCCCTACTTCAGGGAGCAGTGCAGGAAGGAATGTGAGGGTCTGCAGGCAAGGATCCCTTGGTCCCTCTACCAAGCCCCGCCCCACTCCACTATCTCTGGCATGACCCCGCCCACAAGCGAACCCCTTCGTTTGGCCCCGCCCCATCCGTGGAGCTCCCTCGGCCTTCGTCCCGCCCCCTTCGTCTCTCTGGCCAGAACCATTTCTGGCCCCGCCCCTTCCGGCCTGCGCGCTCTGGTCCCCTCCTCGCTTCACGGTCGGCCCCGCCCCTGGCCACACCCCTAACGGAGCGCGCGAATCTTCCCCGCTCCCCGCCGCGGGGCTCCGAGGGTGTCTCGGGACACTGAGCCCGGCAGGTGGCAGATGCGGGAGGAGGCTCGTCGCCGCGTCGGGGCAGGCGCTGGCCTTCTGCTCCCTTTCGCCAGTTCTCGAGGCTGAGGTCAGGCACCGGAGCGGCGGCCGGCGCAGCCCCGGAACCCCGGGCATGGCGACCTCGGAGGCGACGCCCGCTCTGGCTGAGGACGCGGGGTCGGCGCCCTGGGCGCAGCTGGAGGCCCCCGCCAGGTTCCTGCTGCAGGCGCTGCAGGCGGGGCCGGAGGGGGCGCGGCGCGGCCTGGGGCTGCTGCGGGCGCTGGGCAGCCGCAGCGGGGAGCCCTTCGGCTGGGGCCGCGTCCTGGAGGCGCTGTGCGGGGAGGAGCCCGTCGTGGAGGGCCCGGACTGTCGCCTGGAGCTGTAAGTCGTCTGGTCGCGGGGCGCCGCGTTTCGTCCTCCACGTCGTGTGAAGCAGGGGCTGGCGCCACCTCACTTTGCTAGACGAGGAGATCGAGGCCCGGAGAGATTCACTAGTTTCCCACTGCCAGGCGTCCCTGCAGCGCACCCTGGGAGGGGGTGCATCCAACAGACCTTCACTGAGGACCTAGCGGGTGCGACACACGCCTCCCGCCGCATGTAAATGAATAACTAGAAGCCCTGGACGCAAATCGTTTCTGATCTTATACTTACATCTCTAAGGAAATCGAACTCATACCTCCAGGGTAGGGATACTTATGTATAACCAAGTGTGCACAAGAGTAAAAATACGTATATTACCAGGTATACAAAAGTAGAAATTTAAAACGTGGTGACCGAACGGACATCTGGTGGAGTGGCTTTATAATGTTTTCAAAGCACATTATACATTTCAGGGCAAAATCACTTTCCTTAAGGATAGTGTTCTTGATGACTCACAGTCTTTGGAGTGACTTTGAACTTCTTTTTTTTTTTTTGCCTCTTTCTGTGACTGCTTGGAGCAGAACGGTCAGCTCTGCCATTTTCTTATTTGGTGGGCTTCCGTTAGTGGTATTGTTTCTTTTCTTTTTTTTTTTTTTTTAAGATTTTATTTACTTATTCATGAGAGACGGAGAACAGAGAAGCAGAGGGAGAAGCAGGCTCCCCACAGAGCAGGATGGGACTTGATCCCAGGAATCATGACCTGAGCTGAAGGCAGACAACCGACTGAGCCATCCAGGTACCCTATGGTATTTCAGTCTCTTTTAAGTCATCCTTACAGGCCGTGTGTCCATTTAGTGAGGTTGATTTTGTTAAAGGACATAATGCAGTATCCATAAATGCGTTTAACTATCTTAATTAAGGAAAATACCCCGAAAGTAAAAAAAAAAAAAAAAACCAAAAAAAACCAAAAAACAGTGAGGTGCCCCCTTTAGCCACCAGGGGGCTAGAGAGCCCTCCCTCAGAATTAGGCTGGAGACTGGACTATGAAGGGCAATTCCATACATTAAATAGTTGTAATACTTAATTCTTATGTTTTAGATAAGGAGAAATGGAAATTCTAATATGTCTTCCCACATCCCACTTTGAATTTCTTTCAGGAAATGGGTTTAGGAGAGGGACATCTGGGTGGCTCAGTCAGTTGAGCATGGGGCTCTTTATCTCCACTCATGTCTTGATCTCAGGGTCCTGAGTTCAAGCCCCACATTGGGCTCCAGACTGGGTGTGGAGCCTTACTTAAAAAAAAAAAAAAGAGGGGCGCCTGGGTGGCTCAGTGGTTAAGCGTCTGCCTTCAGCCCAGGTCAGACCCCAGGGGCCTGGGATCGAGCCCCGCATCGGGCTCTCTGCCTTGCAGGAAGCTTGCTTCTCCCGCTACCATTCCCTCTGCTTGTGTTCCCTCTTCTCGCTGTGTTTCTCTCTGTCAAATAAACAAAATCTTTAAAAAAAAAAAAAAAAGGGAAGAAATGGGTCAGGAGAACTTTCTGCATCCCCAAATTGGAGGCCAGGGAAATGTTTATCCAGCTGTCTGTTTTTTTTTTCTGGCCAGACGAGGAGGGGGACTTAATCTAGGGTCCCTGGTTAGAATTTTATTTCAGTATGATTGGTTTTTTTCATAAGCCCATGTGTTGTATCTTATACATTTAACACTTATCCTTTTTTTTTAAAGTATTTTTTTAAAGATTTTGTTTATTTATTTGACAGAGAGACACAGTGAGAGAGGGAACACAAGCAGGGGGAGTGGGAGAGGAGAAGCCGAGCAGGAAGCCCAATGTGGGGTTCGATCCCAGGACCCTGGGATCATGACCTGAGCCAAAGGCAGACACTTAACAACTGAGCCCCCCAGGCGCCCCAATTTAACACTTATTCTGGTAAGGGGTCCATGCACGCACAAAAGTTAAAAGCCCTTGAAGTAGGGTCTTCCCTGCCTCAACACTTCTCAATATCCTCTACCATAAATTGACCATCTTTTTAACTTCTGCTTTAGTTTTCTCTCTCACTTCATGTCTGTTGTTCACAAAAAAAATAGGAGTCAGATTTTTTTCTCCTTCACACCTCCCAGGTGCCCCATGTATGTGATGACAGCAGCCCTGCAAAGTCACATAGAGAGGAGCAGAGGCGTGATGGCAGGTGGGCTTGATGTACCCATGGCTTGCTTGCCACACCAGTAAGCCTCAGGTCACAGTCACACAACATCTGGATTCTTGCGTTGACAGCATGGCCGATGGCTACATTGCTCTGTCCGAGGTAGCCTTGCCTCATTCTGGATGCTTATTCTCAGAGAGTTAATTCATTCAGTAAATGTGCTACCTGTGCCTACGATGGGCTGATGCTGCGCTGGGTACTGGGACATGGAGGAAGGAGGAAGAAGAGTGCCTCTTCTCTGCCTCTC
>JAQQSY010006255.1:0-11155 GCA_028646535.1 Procyon lotor | reverse complement strand
CTGGACTCTTGTTTTTTGGGAGGTTTTTGATCACTGCTTCAATCTCATTACTAGATATTGGTCTATTCAGGTTGTCAATTTCTTCCTGTTTCAGTCTTGGAAGATTATGGGTTTCCAGGAATGCATCCATTTCTTCTAGGTTGTTTAACTTATTGGCATATAGCTGTTGATAATAATTTTTGATGATTGTTTCTATTTCCTTTGCATTAGTCGTGATCTCTCCCCTTTCATTCATAATTTTGTTAATTAGGGTCCTCTCTCTTTGCTTTTGGATTAGTTTGGCCAGTGGTTATTGATCTTATTGATACTTTCAAAGAACCAGCTTCTGGATTCACTGCTGCATTCTACTGTTTCTCTAGTTTCTAACTCATTGATCTCTGCTCTAATCTTGACTATTTCCCTTCTTCTGCATGGGTTGGCTTAATTTGTTGATTTTCCAGTTCTTTATGGTGTAAAGAGAGCTGGTGTGTTTGGGATTTTTCAGTTTTTGAGTGAGGCTTGAAAGGCTATGTATTTCCCCTTAGGACTGCCTTTGCCATATCCCATAGGTTTTCATTGATGTGTCTTCATTCTCATTGGTCTCCATGAATTAAGTTGCTCTTTGATTTCCTGTTGATCCCAGCATTCTTGAGAAGGTTGGTCTTTAGCCTCCAAGTGTTTGAATTCCTTCCAAACTTCTTCTTTTGGTTGAGTTCCGGTTTCAAAGCATTGTGGTCTGAGAAAATTCAGGGAATCATCTCAACCTTTTGCTATCGGTTGGGTCCTGATTTGTGACCCAGTATGTGGTCTATTCTGGAGAAAATTCCATGTGTGCTCGAGAAGAATGAGTATTTTGTTGTTTTAGGGTGGAATGTTCTGTATGTATCTAAGAGGTCTATCTGGTCCAACGTGTCATTCAAAGCTCTTGTTTCTTTATTCATTTTCCATTTAGATGATCTGTCTGTTACTGAGAGTGGCATGTTAAGATCTCCTACTCTTAATGTATTCATATCAATATGATTATTTTGATTAACAGTTGGCTTATGTAGTTGGCTGCTCCCATATTGGGGACATAAATGTTTCCAATTGTTAGATCTTCTTGGAGGATAGACCCTTTCAGAATGATGTAGTATCCTTCTGTATCTCTGACTACAGTCTTTAGCTGAAAATCTAATTTATCTGATATGAGAATTGCTATCCCAGCTTTCTTTTGAGGCCCGTTGGCATGGAAGATGGTTCTCCATCCTTTCACTTTCAGTCTGGATGTATCTTTAGGTTCCAAATGTGTCTCTTGTAGACAGCATATGGACGGTCCTCTCATTTTATCCATTCTGCAACCCTGTGCCGTTTTATGGGAGCGTTTGGGCTGTTCACATTGAGAGTGATTATTGAAAGATAAGTGTTTATTGACATCACGTTGCCTGTGAAGCCCTTGTTTCTATATATTGTCTCTGTAAATTTCTCTTCCATATCACTCTTGGTTTCTTTCTTCTTTTATAGAATCCACCTTAATATTTCTTGTAGTGCAGATTAGTGGTCACAAATCCTTTTAAACCTTGCCAGTCTTGGAAGCGCTTTATCTCCCCATCCATTTTTAATGTCAGCCTTGCTGGGTAAAGTATTCTTGGCTGCATGTTCTCAGTTAGTGCCCTGAATATGTCTTGCTAGCCCTTTCTGGCTTGCCAAGTTTCTGTGGACAGGTCTCACATTATTCTGATGGTCCTTCCTCTGTACGTAAGGAGTCTCTTCCCCCTAGCTTCCCTCAGGACCTCTTGTCTAAAATTATAATTTGCAAATTTCACAATGATGTGTCTCGCTGATTTTCTAGACTCGATCTTGGCGAGTGTCCTTTCTGCCTCTAGGACATGAACACTTGTTCCATTCCCCAGATTGGGGAAGTTTTCATTCAGAATTTGGTCAGCTATATCTTCTAGTCTTCTTTCTCTACTCCCTCTGGGATTCCAATAATTCTGACATTGGAACGTTTCATGGCATCATTTATTTCCCTAAGTCTCTTCTCATGATTCCTGAGCAGTTTGCTCCAGCTCTCCTCCTCACCTTTCTTCTCAACCATTTATCCTCTGGATCACTAATTCTATCCTCTCTCTCCGTAACTCTAGCTGTTGGACTATTTAGATTGGATTGGATCTCACTGATAGCATTTTTTAAATCATCTATACTGGTTCTCATTTCTGCCCTTAGAGATTCTATGTTGCCATTAATGTTTTTCTCCATCCTAGCCCTATTGCCTGGATAATTGCCATCCTGAATTCCCTTTCTGACATATTATTTATGTTCATGTCTAATAGTTCTGCGGGAGAGGGTGCAGTCTCTGTGTTTTTCCTCTGTTGGGTGTTCCTCCTCCTAGTCATTTTGATGAGAAGTGGATGAGAGAATGTATAGCTGGATATATCACCCATGATCCAGGCAGGGTACACCCTGGAAGTTTTTGGAGCAATTGGGATTCATCACCAAACAGAAAGAATAAGGATAAAAAAAGATAGAGAGTAAGAGAAAAAGAAATCCCAGCCAGAATGGGTCCCAAAAATAAGATTTATAAGGTATGTAAACCAACACGAACAAACATAAAGACCGTTAAAAGTAGTTGACAAGAAATAAAAGAACCTAGTCAGAATGAACCCCAGGAATAAGATTTTTTTAATACCAGAACAAAAGCAAATACGTAGAAACACTGACGGAAGGATAAGATGGGAGGGTGGTTATAACTCCTCGTGGGCAAGGAAGGTTACTTCAGGTCTTCCTGGGTTTATCCTTGTATTAAGCCTCTAGTTGTAATTTTAATGTAATTTAAAAAAAAATTAAAAAGAAAAAACCCAAGAAATGTGAAAACGAGTGAATAAAAAAAAATAAGAAATAACTTTATCTATGAAATATAAAGGTTTGAGGATATTATCAGGCGCTTAATATATGATTTTCCCTGATGTTGGGGATTTAAAATTTTTATGGGGACACTGTGGTTATTATACTCCTTTTGGTTTTTGACTTATCTTCTGGGGGAGGGGCCTGCCATGTTGTTTTCGGTCAACCTTATTTGGATTGAATCACCCTGCCCCTGAATCAAGGGGCTGAGCTCTGTGGAAACCAGTTTATCAGTCTTTCGTTCTCTGAAGGTTTTTGGCCTTTTGTAGCTTTTTCACCTTTTCGCAGAGTCCAAGCAAGGAATCTGCCTGTACGTACCCAGACCTCCACATCACAGAGAAGCCTCAGTCTGTTCCCGTCTGGGTGGTCCAGAACACACACTCCCCTATGCAAAATTCTGCTCAGAGCGCAGCCTATCACAGGTGTTGCACACCCCCTGCCACAGTTTGGGGATTCTGCGAGTGCTCCCCTGCTCTCCCTGCTCCAGGCCCACGCAGGGTGTGGTCAGATTCCTGCCTAAGATTAGGCTGCCCTCCAGTATTCTCTCGAGGGCTGGCTGGGAATGCCCAGACCCTGCCACAGACCCCGAATGTCTTTTCAGTAAGGGTTGCACTCCAGAGAGTGGGGCATGCAGCAAAAAGGAGCGCGTGCGCCCCACCCACAAAATGGTGCAAGGAGCGGAAAGCTGCAGGTTCAGGAACCATGGACTGGAACCCCCACCAGTGTCTTTTTGAGGTGAGTGGTGTCCTTCTTGGGAGCATGGGCCCAGGCCCGTGCCTGCAACCACCCCCTTCAGCTAGTTGGGGTGAACCTTTTGCTTTTTGTGTTTTTAACCAGACTCTAAGTTAATGCTGGTCCCCAACCACCAGGCACTTTCCTTTGGGGGATTACTGTCCTTGGATCGCTTCTGGTGGCTCCCTCCCCCTTTTGCTTATCCTCCAATTTCAGTTCAAGTGTTCCCACTTTGCTTTACCTCTCCACTGCTGTCTTCCGCTCCTATAGAGATCCAGAAGTGAAAAATTTTGCTCCTCAGGCTGATTTCATGGGTGTTCAGCATGTTCTGGTAGATATCCAGCTCACTTTTGGGGACAGCTTACAACAGGATCTCCTATTTCTCTGCCATCTTGCCTCCCTCCCTCCGATAAGGAATGTCATTCTAAATTTGGGGAAAGATTGCAGAAATACATGTTGGATTATGAGACACAGTATGGGAGATGTTGAAAGCCTAGATTATCATATTTGTGGTGGGTCAACTTAATAGAGTGACACGAAATAGCTATCAATGTGTTACTTTCTAGGCATTGTTACTCATTTCACAAATATTTACCAAATGCTTAATTTATGTTAGGAAATGTTCTAGACACTAAGGAAATCTAGTAGAAAAAAAGAGCCAAACTTTCTGTCTCTGGAGACAAAAATAAAAAGGAAACAAGTATAATAACTAGTGTATGCTAAATACCATGAAGGAAATAAATAGGGACATGTGATAGGCAGTGAGGTTAAAAGGCTGAAGAAGACATCCTGACTAAACAGAGTAGTTCATGATTTATCGATTTAAGTGCAGAAGCAAAACAAACAAAACTAAAAAGAAAAGCAAAAGATAATGAAGTAAGTGCTATGATAGAAGTCTACATAAAGTACAGTCTACATTAGAGGGCATCATGGCCAAGAGCTTGGCTCTGAGGTCAGAGCATAGTTGTGAGATCTGGGCAAGATACTTCAACTCTCTAAATCTCAGAAACATCATTTGTGAAATGAGCATAATTGCAGTTGAATTTTTAGGAGGACCCAATAACATTAGTCATGCAAAGTTATTTCAAGTATATAGTTCTCAAAAACAATTTTCTTTCATCATTATTGTAGATTTATTTACTTTGTTATTTCAGACCAATTATTGTGACCTGTATCAACTAACTTTTATAGCTCCCAGTGACTTATAACTTCTAGTCACAATAGAGAGTTGAAGCCTCAAGAGATCAGGTACTTTGTACAACGTTATATGGCTGGAAGTAGGTGGTGATTCAGGTCTTTTGTGTATTAAATGACTATGTAACTCAGCTTTCTAAGTTCAGAAATGGAGGTAAAGTATGAACTTGACCTTGAATGATGACCAGGATTTCACTAGGCAAATACAGGAAGAGAATTACCGATTCAATGTTGGCAAAGACACAGAAACTTGAAAACACGCAGCATATTAAGAAAATAAAAATACTCCTTTATGGCTAGAATTTGTACTGGGAAGGTAAGAAAATGTTGGAAAGTGAAATTAAAAGTTAGTATAGAGCAGTGGTTCTCAACATTTTTAGTCTACAGACCCCGTAGCACTGTTAAAACAATGAAAATCCAGAAGATCTTTTGTCTATGTTACATTTACTGGTATTTTTTTGTGTTAGAAATTAAAATTTTAAAAAATGTCTTAAGAGTTTATTCATTTGTAAGAATAATTGGCTTATTACATGTTAATACAAAAAATATATTTTTATAAATCTCTTTAATGTATGGTGCATTAGTTCCCTATGCAGCATAATAAATTACCATAAACTCTAAGGATTAAAACAAGCTTTTGCTATCTCCCAGCTGCTGTAGGTGAGAAGGCCACCCCTTGCTGCCACTGGGCCTTCTGCTTATGGTCTCATAGACTACAAACAGAGAGTTGTTGAGCTATGTTCCTACATGGACGCTCATGGAGGGAAGATGACTTGGGCTGTTGGCAGAACTCATTTCCTTGCAGTTGTAGGACAGAAGTTTCTATTTTCTTTTAGACTGTTAGCTAGGTGCTGCTCAGTTTTTAGAGCTCAACAGCAATTCCTTGCCATGTGGTTCTCTTAAAACACTGCAGCTTACTTCAAAACCAGCAAAGGAGTCTCTCTCTCCAGTCTAAGATGAAGTCATATATAATGAAATATAATCACGGCAATGATATCCCATTACCACTGTCATATTCTATTGGTTAGAGAAAGTTACAGATTCCAAAGGGTAGGGGATTTTACAAAGGCAAGGATACACACTAGGGTGTGTCTGACACGTGTGATCTAATAAAAAGCAGCTAAATTTTTATATCTGCTTTTGTATTCAACTTGTGACTGAATATTTTAATAATATTTCTGGTAATTGTAGGTATTCTTTAACAATCCATCAAAACTCAACAAATGGTAATTTCTTAGAGATTAGTACAGAATAGAAAGTGAAACACTATCAATGAACTTTTCATATTATTACATTAAAATTCATTGTTTTTTTCTGCATGCATCATTTTGACCTCATAGATCCTCTGAAAGGTTTCATAGATTTGTGGGTCCCCAGAGAAATATTTTAAGAACCACTGAGAAAGAGACTTCTATATAAATGTAGAAATTTAGGGGAAAATTCTCCCTATTTTCTTTCCTTTCCTTTCCTTTTTTTTTCTTTTATGTACACAGACTAAACGACATAGATTAAGGGCATGGGTTATGGAGTCAGCCTTCTTGCAGCTGAATCCCTGTGCCACCACTTATGAACTGTGTGAGTTTCAGCAAATGAAATCAACACTGTGAACTTTACATTCCTAATATGTGCTCAGGTATTACTAACTATTGACATGTTGGGCCACATGATCTTCTGAGGTATGTATGTGTGGGGAGATGTGCATTGTATAATGTTTAGCAGCTTCCTTGACTTCTAATCACAAGATGCCAATAGCACACCTCCTTCCGCAATGTCTCCAGACATTGCTAAATTGCCAAATGTCCCCTGGTGGGCAAAATCTCCCTACTTGAATTCCAGTGTTCTATATTAAAAGAATTACCTTCCCCAAGGGTATGCATCTGTAACCCTAAGTTTGTATCACAGTTTTGATGGGGCTGTTCAAGGTTTATTGTAAATAATCAACAAATTTAGTGCCCCAAACCCAAAAACAAATAGCCAAAAAGACATGTCATTCAGATATTAGTTTAAAAAAAACCTCAACTTTCATACATTTATACAAATTTTTATGTCAACTACTACTAACGTGATTTGTCTACCTAATCCACCATTGTTGATTTTGCCTAAAACAACTCATTACTTCCGTTTTCTTTGTTAACAATCTATTTCAGAGCAACTATGGCTTCTAATCTTGATATTTTCATAAGACTTTCAGCAATACTAATGACTCTAAGTAGGCTAGTATCTGGAGTAAGGATAGGTAACTCACTGATCCCTCAAAGATATCTTTTGTCATTCCAAAAAGCAGGTCATGGAATATGTCTAATGGACCACGGGAACAAGTAGTTGAATGAAAGCTATGTTCTGGTTCTACTGTAGACACATTCTTACTACTTATTCATACTTAAAGGTAGAGGACCTGTTCTTGGGGCTCATATTGTAACATCGGTTGTCAACCCTATGGCTTTTTGGACCTTAATTTCCCCATCCATAAGCATTGTTACTATCTTCCACTGCCTTCTGTTATAACTGACTAAAGTCAAGCTTTTCAACCCCTCCTTTATAGTGGTTATAATATCAGAGGGCAACAATGATTCTATGTTAGAGACAGTGCTGGACTCCTGGTGGTGCTACTGCCTTTCCTGGAGGATAATTGCAAAAACCATTTTCCACATAAGAAATATGCCAGAACACCTAGACCCACTTAGCTAGAAAGAGTGATGGGAGGGATGGTATAAGGTGGGATTATATCTGTACCAGCAGCCTGCTGATTTGCTCTCAGGACAAACACCCCAGAGGATGAAGCTATTATATAAGGAATTGCGACAAACTCAACCAAGTCTCAGATAATTTTTCTGGGTTCACATTCTTTTTGGTTATTGAGTAATTCCTTATTCATTTCCTCTCCTTGCTTTCTTAAAAATATTTTTATGATGTATTTTGAACATAGTGGAGAGAAGAGGGAATAATAAGACAACTCCTACACAGATAAATCTCAAAAACATAATAGTAAGTTAATACAGTAAGCTGAAGAATATATTGGACATGATATATAAAGCTTAAAAACCTGCAAAAATATGATGTAATGTTATTCAATATTGAATGTTAACATTCTGACATACTAAATCAATATTTCAAAATAAAATTAATAGGCTAAGTACAGTTGAAACCCTTATGCTTCCTCCCTCTCCCTTCAGAAAATAACTACCATAATTATGGAGTTTATATTTCTATCATGTTTTTATGATATTTTTGCATATATAGATACCCATATAAAATATATAACTCAGTTCTCTCTTTTTTTTTAAAAGATTTTTTTTTTATTATTATTATTTGTCAGAGAGAGAGAGAGATCACAAGTAGACAGAGAGACAAGGGAAAGCAGGCTCCCTGCTGAGCAGAGAGCCTGATGTGGGGCTTGATCCTAGGAACCTGAGATCATGACCTGAGCCAAAGGCAGAGGTTTTTAACCCACTAAGCCACCCAGGTGCCCCCAGTTCTCTATGTCTTCAGATTATAAATAATAGGCATTCTACAAAATGTATCCCGTACATGATCACTGTTTTTGAGACTTTCCATGCTGATACACATAAAACAAACATATTCACTGAATATTCTTTGATAACCATATTAAAATTTATCAGCTTATCTTTGTTTTTTTTGATAGACATTGAGATTTTTTTCCCCCCTCTAATATGTTGAAATTAGAAACACTGCTGCAATTGGCATTCTTATTCATACCTCTTTGGACACGCCTTGTAAGAGTTTCCAACATTACCCACACAATCAAATTAGCAATTCTGTAGGATAATATATCTCAGGTTTTAGCATACAAACTCAGTACTGAAGGTACTGTAGTCCTATTTTCTGATCAGGACCAAGAATACTGTTGTGAGGAGGGGAGCTAAATATCCCTGACCATGTCTTTACATCTTGTAAGGGAGGTTTGATATCCCTTTTCTCACTTCCTAAATAATACTCATTTTCATCACTTTAAGTACCATCTCGATGCTGACATCATCCAGTTTGGTAGTCCCAGATCTGAAAGGAGGCAGAAACCTGATTCTGAGCCCTAAATAGCTACTTTATTCATTCATTCATCCATTCATTCAAACAGAAAACATTTATTAAACCTCTACCAAAAACATCAAAATAAACATGTCTAAACTGGGTTAATCTTCTGCCTCTGTCAAATTTATTTTCCAAGTTTATTACTGAATTCAAAGTCTACTTTTTTTTTGTCCTCCATTCTGAGTCTACTTTGTCCAATTCTTTATTCTCACTGAAGACAGAATAGTCTTTTTTATTTGAAAATTTGATTATGTAACTCCCTATTAAGATGGCCTTCAGTAGTCCCCATTATTATCATGACCTTAAGGTTAATATAGCAGACATATTCTTCTCTTCAGCCACTCTGTAAATTCCAATTTGCAGATGACAATACTAGTCTTCGACTCTGGTTTACAGATGAAACCACATTATCAATCACTTACAGTTTGTTGTGCATTCTCTTACTGCTTGTAGTTTCACTGCCTAGAATTCCCATCTCCCCTTCTTTACCAGTCTATCTCTTCCAGGTCCTTCAAAGCTGACTCCTCAAGAAGTCTTCTCTCATCTCTGAGTTAGGGTCCATTGGCTTTATTTGGATTTCCTGGGCATGTCTTTCACATCAAATATCATACTGTGTTTAAACTGGCAGCTTGCTTACTTGTCTCTCACTTAACTCAGGGCTTTTTGAAGTGCCTTATATCACTATCTTTCTGTCTCTTAAAATTAAGGTGATACTTCACCAACTCTAATCCAATGATGGGATAAGCACATTGATATGAATTCTTCAAGATCATGCAGTTAGATCTGGGCTTACCTATTTCCAATACAGGCCGATTTCCATTACCAATTAAGGAAAGTGTCACTTTTTAAAAGTAGTATCACAATATATCAATGTCATATGATATAAAGGTTGCCAAGGGAATCTCTCTGTGTCCAAAATGTCAAGGTTTTTTTTACTGACTCACTCTTAAAATTCCATCAGTACGAATATATAAAGAATATTACAAATGCAAATACTTTAAAGAGAGGGAATAATACTTTACATTTACCCTACAGTTTTTACATTTACCCTATAATTTACACATTTGTATTGAAGTAAAAAATGATGGTATAAGAACTTTTTCCAGTAGCAGATAAGGAAAATAGAGGACCTAAAATGCTAGAAACTTGGAAGAAAAGGCAAAACATCAGAGATACTGAAAGTAAATTCCATTAGCCTCATCTTGAGCTGGTATTTCTTAAAATCACATTTACCAGTGTAGTTCCTCAACTGCTCTACTTGTTCCCACTTGCTGTTTGACATCCACATTCAAAGTAACTTACTTAACACTAGAACTGTTCTAATAAGAACTGCAACATTAAAAACCAACTTAAAGATGTACATCTACTATAATAACAAAGAGGACTATAAAAGTAACTAAATAATTATGTTAATGAGATAATTAATATAAAATTTTGGATGGTGGGTCCTTTTGGGAGAAAAAGATTGGTGTTGGGATGGAACACAGGAGATACCATGGTGGCAGCAGGGGCTGTTCCTCCTTTTCCTCTTCTTCATTTTAAACTGAGGATTATGTGTTTATTATATTGGCGTTGATCTTCACATTTGCATTTTGTGTATGTTTCCATATGTGCATTTTATTTTTTTATTTTAAAAATTACAGAAAGGGAAAAAATAAAATTACAGAAAGGAAAAAATAAAAATGAAAGATAAATATTCAAGAATAAAAGAACTCTTAAGAGGGAATTTATGAATCTAATATAAAGATTAGGAAACTGAAATATCAAATTAGAAGAATTTTTAAAGGGGCGCCTGGGTGGCTCAGTAGGTTAAGCCTCTGCCTTCAGCTCAAGTCAGATCTCACAGTCCTGGGATGGAGCACCGCATCGGGCTCTCTGCTCAGTAGGGAGCCTGCTTCCCCCTCTCCCTCTGCCTGCCTCTCTGCCTACTTGTGATCTCTTTCTGTCAAATAAATAAATAAAATCTTTAAAAAAAAAAAAAAGAATTTTTAAAGAAAGTAATGATTTGAGGCTGAATTTATTGATTTCCAGCTAAATGAGCAAGAGACAGAGGCAGAGAGATTTTATTAAGCAAGTATTACTCTATCAATAATTCTATTAAGGGCTGCCTGGGTGGTTCAGTCATTAAGCGTCTACCTTCAGCTCAGGTCATGATCCCAGGGTCCTGGGATCGAGCCCCGCATCGGGCTCCCTGCTTAGTGGGATGCCTGCTTCTCCTGCTACCATTCCCTCTGCTTGTGTTCCCTCTCTCGCTGTGTTTCTCTCTGTCAAATAAATAAAATCTTTTTTAAAAAAAATAATTCTATTAAGCAAGTGATATTGT
>JAQQSY010006254.1:0-11156 GCA_028646535.1 Procyon lotor | reverse complement strand
ATGAAGAATTTGAGAGGCAAGGAGGGAGTTTGGGGGGGTGGGGGAGAGAAATGAAACAGGAAGGGATGGGGAGGGAGACAAACCATAAGAGACTCCTAGACTCACGAAACGAACTGAGGGTGGCTGGGAGGTGGGGGAGAGGGTAGGGATAGGGTGGCTGAGCTGTGGACATTGGGGAGGGTATGTGCTGTTAAGTGCTGTGAAATGTGTAAGCCTGATGATTCACAGACATGTACCCCGGGGCAAATAATACATTATATGTTAATAAAAATTAATTAAAAAAAAAAAAAAGAAAGTGATATATGAACCTCTGTGTTTATAGCAGCATTATTCACAGTAGCCAAGACATGGAAGCTGCCTAAGTGTCCATCAATTGATGAAAGGCTAAAGCACACGTGGTGTGTGTGTGTGTGTGTGTATATTCATATATATATGAATGTGTGTGTGTGTGTGTGTATACTGTGCACATGAATGATGTGCACCTGAATGTTTTTATCATCTGTGTGCACCTGTATACACACACACACACACACACACACACACAATGGAATGTTGCTTAGCCATAAAAAAGAATGAAAGCTTGTCATTTGCAACCACATGGATGGAGAGTATAATGTTAAGAGAGTATAATGTTAAGTGAAATCAGTCAGAGAAAGATGCCATATGATTTCACCCATATGTAGATTTTAAGAAACAAAACAAATGAGCAAAGGGAAATAAAAGAGAGGAAAGGGGGCAAACAGACTCTTAACTATAGAGAACAAACTGATTGTTACCAGAGGGTAGGTGGGTGGGAGAAATAGGTGATGGGGATAAGGAGTGCACTAGTTCTGATGAGCACAGGGTGATACATGGAATTATTGAATCATTATATTGTACACCTGAAACTAATATAACACTATTTGTTAGCTAACTGGAATTAAAATAAGAACTTTAAAAAAAGAGATGCTGGGGGCGCCTGGGTGGCTCAGTGGGTTAAAGCCTCTGCCTTCGGCCCAGGTCATGATCTCAGGGTCCTGAGATTGAGCCCCGCGTTGGGCTCTCTGCTCGGTGGAGAGCCTGCTTCCCCTTCTCTCTGCCTACCTCTCTGCCTACTTGTGATCTCTCTCCTCTCTGTCTAAATAAATAAAATAAAATAAAAGAGATGCTGAATGAGTCCCTTACTTTTTCTAGGTCTTTATTCTTACTTGCAAAATGAGAATTAGAACAGATATATTTCTGTTGTAGTTTTTGTTTTTCAGAACCTGTAAAATGAGCTCTTACCTAGAGCACCAAGAAATAGATTTGATGATGCAGAACTGCTCAGAAGGAAGTAGCAGTGGGGGTCAGTGTCTTGTGGGTTTCTTCTAGGCCCTAATAAGGCAGTCATTGAAGCTAGCCATGGAACCCTGGGGCTCCTTAGAAGGGACACAACACGCCACTCAGGGGCAAATGGCTCTGAGATCCCCTGAGGCCTTCACATTCCAAGATTCTACGTCCCCGGTCCTCAGCTTCCTAAAGGCTTGGCTATAAAGGCATTCACAGGGCACTGAGATCTTTCGGTCATTATTTTGTATGTGATGGGACAGAGTCATAAGACGACCCATTAGAGCATCACAGGTGATGACAGACAGAAAGGAATTTGTTGCAAGTGAGCTGTGTAGGAGTGATGAAGACACCATTAAGTTGCAGAGTCCACAAGCTGTTTTTCTATTCATCACCTTACTGAAGCTTCATGATATCCTGTGGATCACCTCCACTTTCCAGATGAGCCAACAGGTGCAGGAATATCAAGTGGCCTGCCCTTGATCACAAAGCTGCAAAGAGTTGCTCGTTGAGCCAGGTGTTTTGATTCCAAGCCTGCTGTTTTTTCCACTCTCTGTATCACAGCTGCCTGTTTTGAGTAATCTGCCGCAGATTAAGTCTGGGAGGAATAAAGAGTTGACATCTAAATAGCTACAATCCGCAGTAGGGCAGACAGTCGAAGCTAGCATCTTTTAAGGTGCAGTGGTGGTGAGAAAAAGCTGAATGAGGTGTTCATTGCCACAGTTTCCTTTCATTATAGAAAGGGTTTGCTTGTCAAGTACCATCTGGAAGATGATATGCAGCCACTTATCCAAGATGAATGAAGATGCACAGAGGCATATTCCCGAAGAACAGGACATACATCTTTGTTTCGTGATGTCAGATGCAAAATTGAATTGTTTAAAAACTTACTCTCAAATACAGGCACAAAAGTCATGGAATAGGAAAGTCGTGATGAACTTGGACAAGCCAAGGATGTGAGGTTTTCACTTGAAATTGTAAATAAACATGCGTCTGAGGGGGAGGAGATTTTAAACACCTTTTTATGGCACAGTAAAACAGTTCTAGAAATCCACACAAATCGAGTGGCGGGCTAGATAAATTACTTTAAGGTGAGTGGTCTTGTAACCCTCTCCCCAGGTCAAGAAATTAAACTTCCAGCTATCTCAGAATTCCCTCCAGGTGCCCTATCCCAATGGCAGCCCCTTCCTTTTCCTCCAAGCACGTATCTATCCCTAGATACTACAGTTTATTCTTGCCCATTTACGAAAATTTAATGTGTCTGTCAAATATCTTTTAATCTATAGGTTTCCATCTTTTCCCCTTCTCTATAATTTATCTGTTGTATTATCTGCCAGTCTGTCTGGCAGTCCAGGTTTTGCTGAGAATGCCAACGCCTGCATTTTTATGGTGCAGTTCAACCATGTTACTCCGCCTTCTGGGTTTCCTGCAAATTGGCAGCTGGATCCAGAGACTGGACGGGAGTTAGGCTCAACCCTTTCTCAGGACATAATTGATATATTCTTTCATCAGGAGGCACATCATGTCTGGTTTTCACTCTTTTTTGATGTCAGCAGCTGTTAGTGCTCCCTGAGTATATCTAATCATTGTGAGTTGCAAAATGGTGATATTTTAATCCAATATTTCTTTTTCATCTATTGATTGGGATATTTTTATAAAATGACACTTCTCCTCATCTATTGTCTAGCTGCCCACTAGGACATTTCATATAGGAAAGGATGAACAAATACCTAATTATTTTCTTTTTTAAGATAATGAGTTGTTTCCCTTTCATCTCTAACAACAAATGAGTTGTTTTTAAAGATACCATTATGAACTTGTGGATTTTAAACATATGTAGTTTATTTAAACATAAACATTCAAACAGTTTTGAATGCATTTCAGTGAGTACCCTTATTGGCATTAAAATTTCCCCATCTTTACCAAGTAGGAACCTCTAAAATCAACTCCTGAATTCTTCTGGCATTACTCTACTAGTATTTCCTAGTGTTTTTGCTATCTGATATGATCCCAAGCCCAGGATCAGCCATTTTTTTTGTTTATTGAGAAATGGTATTTCAAGACAATAAACAGAGTCCTAGGGATGTTTATTGCTACAGGGTTGGTCTTTGTTTCTTGGATTTTTAGTGGACACAGTAAGGTAACACACACACACACACACACACACACAGCTACACAGATAAACAAGATCTCATGAATTCATACTGCCATTTCCCATTCAGATTCAGGACTATAGGAGTTTTATGTAACTTAGCCTATATTATATCTCTAACTTCTTTCCTTTAGGAAAGGACACAAGGGATGGTATAACTAGAATAACCCATAATTCCTCATCTGGGTAATCCAGAATTATGCAGCCAAGTGTCTCATAATAATTATGTGAATACTACCAAAACCAATTATTTACAGAGAGTAGTTAAAATTTTTGCATTTGCTCTCCCCATTCAATCCCAGATTTTTGAAAATAGCTGTATTTTATCTACATTGTCATGTTTTCGTTTAGGCTGCTGTAACAGAATACCATAGACTGAGTGCCTTATAAACAACAGAAATTTATTTCTCACATTTGGGAGGTAGAAAGTCCAAGATCAAGGCACCAGCAGATCAGTGCGTGGGGATGGCTTGCTACCTAGTTCATAGATGCTATCTTCTTGCTGTGGCCTCACATAGCAGAAGAGGCAAGGGAGCTCTCTGGGGTCTCTTTGATTTTATTTGTTTGTTTGTTTATTTTTGTTTATTTATGGGTCCTCCATACCATTATTTTTTCCCAATTAATTTAATTTTATTTTTTCAGTGTTCCAAGATTCATTGCTCATGTACCACACCCAGTGCTCCATGCAATACATGGGGTCTCTTTTCAAAGGCTACTAATTCCACTCATGAGGGCAGAGGCTTCCCAAAGGCCTCATCTCCAAATATCATCACATTGGGGATTAGGTTTCAGCAATATGACTTTTGGAAGGATACAAACATTCAGTCTATAAAAGAGCATAAAACCAGTACTGTTTTTAACACTCACTTGGTCTTTTAAAATACAATAGCTTAATTGAAACATAATTCATAAAACCACAAACAGTACCCCTTTAAAGTATGCAATGCAGTAGTTTTTTTTCCAAATACTTATTTCATTTTTTCAGTGTTACAGATTCATTGTCCATGTACCACACCCAGTAATGCATTCATTGTTCATGTACCACATCCAGTAGTGCAGTAGTTTTTAATGTGCTCACCGAGGTGTGCAACCACCACTAAGGAATTTTAGTACCTTGTCATCACCTGAAAAAGAAACCTGTACCCATTAGCAGAAACTCCCATTTCTCCTTTCCGGAGCCCTTGGCAATCACTAAGCTTTTGTCTGTTTCAATGGAGGTCCTGGTGGAATGATACAATGTGTGTGGTCTTTTTTGATTGGCTTATTTCACATAACATAATGTTTTCAAAGTTCATCTCTACTATAGTGCTTATCAGTACAACATTCCTTTCTGTGGCTGAAAATGATGTCACTGTTTGGATATACCACATTTTGTTTGTGCAGTCATCAGACGGAGGTTTTTAGGTTGTTGCTATTTTTTGGTTATGGTGCATAACAACACTGTTATCAATGTTTATGTATAAGATTTTGTAAAAAGGGGCATCTGGGTGGCTCAGTGGGTTAAAGCCTCTGCCTTCAGCTCAGGTCATGATCTCGGGGTCCTGGGATCGAGCCCCACATCGGGATCTCTGCTCAGCAGGGAGCCTGCTTCCCCCTCTCTCTCTGCCTGCCTCTCTGCCTGCTTGTGATCTCTCTCTCTGTCAAATAAATAAAATCTTTTAAAAAAAAGATTCGTGTAAAAAATGTTTTCAGTTTCTCTTGGGTATGAGTAGAATTGCTGAGTCATATGGTAACTTTAAGCTGAACACGTTGAGAAACTGGCAAGGAGTTTTCCAGAGTGGCTGCACCAATTATATCCCCACCTGCAGGGACAACACTTCCATTTTCTCCATAATCTTGCCAAGAGCTTTTATTATCTGCCAGTTTGTTAATAACCTTTTTAGGGGCTACAAAGAGGTATCTCACTGTGGCTTTGATTTGCATTTCCCTAACTAGTGATAATGTTGAACATCTTTTCGTGCATTTAGTGGCCACTTCTATATGTTCTTTGGAGAAATGTCAGTTCAGATCATTTGCTCATTTTTCATTTGGGTTGTTTTATTATTCTTGAGTTGCAAGAGTTTAAAAATATATGTATTCTGGGCACTAGACTCTAATCACATGTATGATTTATAAATCTTTTTCTTCTTTCTGTGGATTGTGGATTGTCTTTTCATTTTCTTAATCTGTCTTTTGAACAATTTTTCATTTTGATGACATCCAATGTATCTATGCTTTCTTTGGTACTTGTGATGTCATCGCTAAGAAACCATTGCTTCATTCAAGGTCATATAGATGTATAGCTATGATTTCTTCAAAGCATTTCATGGTTTTAGTTCTTATGTTTAGGCCCTTGATGAATTTTTTTCACAGCTAGAAAATTTTATTTTTAATTTTTTTAAACATGCAGTGTTATATTAATTTCAAGTGTATAATATAGTGATTCAACAATTCCATATATTACTCAGCTCATCATGGTAAGTGTACTCTTAATCCCCATCACCTATTTCAACCACCCCCCCATCTACCACCCCTCTGCTAACCATCTGTTCCCTACAGGTAAGAGTCTCTTTCTTGGTTTGTCTCTTTTTCTCCCTTTGTTCATTTGTTTTGTTTTTAAATTCTACACATGAGTGAAATCATGTGGCATTTGTTTTTCTCTGACTTATTTCACCTAGCATTATACTCTCAAGCTCCATCCATGCTGCTGCAAGTGGCAAGATTTCATTCTTTTTATGGCCAAATAATATTCTATTGTGTATATATATATGGAGGCAGCTCAAGTATCCATCAATGGATAAATGGATAAAGATTTATTATATAATAAATATATAAATTATATTTATATAAAAATATAAATTATATCTATAAATTTATATTATATATAATTAAATATATAATGTATATTTAATAATATATAATAAAATATATAATATTATATAATACATGTAAATATATAAGGTATATTAATTACATAATTAATACATATAATATATATTATATAATATATATATATCTTTACCCATTTATCCATTGATGGATACTTGAGCTGCTTCCATAACTTGGCTATTGTAAACAATATTTCAATAGACATACGGGTGCATATATCCTTTTAAATTAGTGTTTTTGTATCCTTTGGCTAAATACTCATTACTGTGATTATGAGATCATATGATAGTTCTAATTTTTAATTTTTTGAGGAACCTCCATACTGTTTTCCACATGTGTTGGTGAGGACATGCTAAAAAAGGAACCCTCATGCACTGTTAGTGGGAATGCAAACTGGTGCCCCTTTGATGCATTTGCGAGTTAAGTTTTATATATGGTATAAAAGATAAGGGTCCTCATTTAGTCTTAGTTCTAAAAGGAACTATGTATTTAATGCTCATTTCCTGTACTTACGTTAATGTCTCTCTAGTTATTTTGGTTGATTGAAGTTCATGAATTAATAAGATTCTTCAGAATTTGAGAGGCAGGCAGGGGTTTGTGGGGGAGTGGGGGAGAGAAATGAAACAGGAAGGGATGGGGAGGGAGACAAATCCTAAGAGACTCCTAGACTCATGAAACGAACTAAGGGTGGCAGGGAGGTGGGGAGGGGGTAGGGATAGGGTGGCTGGGTTGTGGACATTGGGGAGGGTATGTGCTATGGAAGTGCTGTGAAATGTGTAAGCCTGACGATTCACAGACATGTACCCTGGGGCAAATAATACATTATATGTTAATAAAAAAAATAAGATTCATCAGGAAGGACTCATGGAAATGATATTACCTGAGTTTTTGCACACTGATGATAGTTTGTTCAGTTTTATTAGATATAAAATCCTTGGGTGACATTTCCTTTTCTGATTCTCTCAAAATAGCTTCTATTTTTTTTTTTGCACAACGAATTATTGCCAAATATTTTATTTCCCTCATGAGCCACTTGTTCTTTTGTCTCTAGTACCCAAAGGATATCTTCTTTTTCTTTAGAGTGCAGTAATTTTAGTACAGTTTATCTTGGTCATGCCCATTCTGGTGTGACATTCTCCAGTATTATGAAGGATGTGCTCCTTCAACATGTGATTTCAGCCCTTAAAATTTTTCAGGATTATTTTATTGAATTATAGCTTTTAATATTTGTTTTGTTCCTTTGCTTTAGCAGTTTCCTTTTTTCAGGCACTCCTTTCAGTCATATGTTGGAACTTCTTTAATACTCCTCAGTATATGCTACTGTTCGTAAATCTTTCTAAACTCTTTTATGTATAATTTTTAAAATTCCTTTTCACTTTTTATCACTCTTAGTTTATTATCAATTGTGTTTATCACCTTTATACTTCTAATTTAGCTTCAATTTCTCAAACCCCCTTCACCCTTCTCTGTTTTACATGTAAGCCCATAATCCATTTTCAGTTAATTTTTGCAAAAAGTTGAAGTCCAGCTTTTCTTTTTCCTTATAGATGACCAATTGATCCAATTCCATGTATTGAAAAGGCTATTCTTCTGCACTGAATTGCCTGTACATCTTTCCCAAAAATCAGCTGCACATATTTTTGTGGTCTATTCTGAGCTCTCTACTTAGTTCCACTGATCTGTGTGTTTATTCCTCTGCCGAAACTACAATATTTCTTTTCTTCCAAGATTTTATTTAAATTCAAATTAGTTAACATATAGTGTAGTATTAGTTTCAGGAGAAGAATTTAGTGCTTCATCATTTACATATAATACCTAGTGCTCATTACATCAAGTGCCCTCCTTCATGTCCATCACCCATTTAGACCATCCCCCTACCATTCTCCACTCCAGCAACCCTCAGTTTGTTCTCTATAGGTATGAGTCTCTTATGGTTTGCCTCCCTTTCTGTTTTCATCTTATTTTATTTTTCTTTCCCTTCCCCATATTCATCTGTTTTGTTTCTTAAATTCAACATATGAGTGAAGTGTTAAAGTATTTGTCTTTCTCTGACTTATTTTGCTTAGCATAATACCCTTTCGTTCCATCCACATCATTTCAAATGGCAAGACTTCATTCTTTTTGATAGCTGAGTAATATTCATATTCATATATGTATATATACATATATGAATATGAACAAACATATATATATATACACAATGTGTGTGTGTGTGTGTGTGTGTGTGTGTGTGTGTGTATAACATCTTTATCCATTCATTAGTTGATAAACATTTGGGCTCTTTCCATAATTTGACTATTGTTGATAGTGCTGCTATTAATATCAGGGCGCATGTGCCCCCTTGAATCAGTATTTTTGTATCCTTTAGGTAAATACCTAGTAGTGCAGTGGCTGGGTCATAGGGTAGCTCTATATTTAACTTTTTGAGGAAACTCTGTACTGTTTTCCAGAGTGTTGCACCAGTTTGCATTCTCACCAACAGTGTAAGGGGGTTCCTCTTAGTCCACATCTTGACCAACATTTGTTGTTTCCTGGGGCACCTGGGTGACTCAGTTGGTTAAGTGACTGCCTTCAGCTCAGGTCATGATCTCGGAGTCCTGGGATTGAGTCCCACATCGGGCTCCCAGCTCTGTGGGGAGCCTGCTTCTCCCTCTGACTTTCTCCACTCTCATGTTCTCTCTCTCTCTGTCAAATAAATAAATAAATAAAATCTTAAAAAAAAATTTGTTGTTTCCTGAGTTGTTAATTTTAGCCATTCTGACTGGTGTGAGATTGTATCTCATCATGGTTTTGACTTGTATTTCCTTGATGATGAATGATGTTAAGCATTTTTCATATGTCTACTAGCCATTTGTATGTCTTCTTTGTAGAAATGTCTGCTCATGTCTTCTGCCCTTTCTTAACTGGATTATTTATTTTCTGGGTGTTGAATTTGATAGGTTCTTTATAGATTTTGGATACCAGCCCTTTATCTAATATGTCATTTGAAAGCATCTTTTCCCATTCCATAGGTTGCCTTTTAGTTTTGCTAACCGTTTCTTTTGCTGTGCAGAAGTCTGCACAGCAGACTATTGAAGTCTCAATAGTTCATTTTTGCTTTTGTTTCCTTTGCCTACAGAGATGTATCTACCAAGAAGTTGCTATGGCCAAGGTCAAAGAAGTTCCTGCCTGTGTTCTCCTCTAGGATTTTGATGGGTTCCTGTCTTTCATTTAGGCCTCTCATCTGTTTAGAGTTTATCTTATAATGTAAAAAGTAAGAAATATAATGTTATAAGTAAGAAATATACATCTTCTAATGTATAGTGTAAGAAAGTGGTCCAGTTTCATTCTTCTGCATGTGGCTGTCCTATTTTCCCCACACCATTTATTGAAGAGTCTTTTTTTCCATTGGATATCCTTTCTTACTTTGTTGAAGATTAGTTCACTGTATAGTTGTGGGTCCATTTCTGGGTTATCTATTCTGTTTCATTGATCTGTGTGTCTGTTTTTGTGCCAGTACCATATTTGTCTTGATGATTACAGCTTTGTAATACAGCTTGAAGTCTGAACTTCTGATGCCTCCAAGTTTGGTTTTCTTTTTCAACATTACTTTGGCTATTTGGGGTCATTTCTGGTTCGATGTAAATTTTAGGATTGTTTGTTCTAGTTCTGTGAAAAATGCTGGTGGTATTTTGATAGGGATTACACTGAATGTGTAAATTGCTTTGGCTAGTAGAGACATTTTAACAATATTTGTTCTTCCAATCCATGAGCATTGGATGTTTTTCCATTTCTTTGTGTTTTCTTCAATTTCTTTCACAAGTGTTCTGTATTTTCAGAGTACAAATATTTTACCTCTTTGGTTAGGTTTATTCCTAGGTATCTTATGGTTTTGGGGGCAATTGTAAATGGGATCAATGCCTTGATTTCTCTTTCTGCTGCTTCATTCTTGGTGTACAGAAATACAACAGATTTGATGTTTATATCCTTTAACTTTGTTGAATTCCTGTATCAGTTCTAGCAAGTTTTTGCTGTAGTCTTTTGGGTTTTCTACACAGAGCATGTTATCTGCAAAGAGTGAATGTTTGACTTCTTCCTTGTCAATTTTGATGACTTCTTTCTTTTTTCATTTTAATTTTTTTAAAATTAACGTATTATGTATTATTTGTTTCAGGGGTACAGGTCTGTGAATCATCAGTCTTACACAATTCACAGCACTCACCATAGCACAAACCCTCCCCAGTGTCCACCACCCAGCCACCCTCTCCCTCCTCCCCTTCTCCCCTCCAGCAAACTTCAGTTTGTTTCCTGAGATTAAAAGTCTCTTATGGTTTGTCTCCCTCTCTGATTTCGTCTTGTTTATTTTTCCCTCCCTTCCCCTATGATCCTCTGTCTTGTTTCTCAAATTCTTCCTATCAGTGAGATCATATGATAATTGTCTTTCTTGATTGACTTATTTCACTTAGCATAATACTCTCTAGTTCCATCCACATCATTGCAAATGGCAAGATTTCTTTTTTATGGCTGCATAGCATTCGATTGTGTATATATACCATATCTTCTTTATCCATTCATCTGTTGATGGACATCTAGGTTCTTTCCCTAAATTGGCTATTGTGGACATTGCTGCTATAAACATCATTCAGGTGCACGTGCCCCTTCAGATAACTACATTTGAATCTTTAGGGTAAATATCCAGTAGTGCGATTGCTGGGTCATAGGGTAGTTCTATTCTCAACTTTTTGAGGAACTTTCATACTATTTTCCAGAGTGGCTGCACCAGCTTGCATTCCCACCAACAGTGTAGGAGGGTTCCCCTTTCTCTGCATCCTTGCCAACACCTGTCATTTCC
>JAQQSY010006253.1:0-11157 GCA_028646535.1 Procyon lotor | reverse complement strand
GGCAGGTGGGGTCCTCCCTGGGCAGGTGGGGTCCTCCCTGGGGCAGGTGGGGTCCTCCCTGGGCAGGTACGGTCCTCCCTGGGCAGGCGGGGTCCTCCCTGGGGCAGGGGGGTCCTCCCTGGGCAGGCGGGGTCCTCCCTGGGGCAGGTGGGGTCCTCCCTGGACAGGCGGGGTCCTCCCTGGGCAGGCGGGGTCCTCCCTGGGCAGGTGGGGTCCTCCGTGGGCAGGCACGGCCTGTCCTGGCTCTGGGGCCCTCGGGGTGCCGTGGCTCGCACTGGTGAAGGTAGCCATCGTATCATGCCGTGTACCTGACCCCGCGCGTGTGTGCAGTGAGCTGCATATCCCCATAGGGCTGCCGTGGTTTTTGCTCTTTGTATCCCAGGTCTCCTCTGACTGCCACCTTCCCCTTTTTATCTAGGCCATCTGTTTCTAAGTGATGCAAGTCTTTTTTCTTAGTTATTAAATGATATCAGAGCAAATATGATTAATTTCGTTCTGTTGTGCTAAACTTCTGGGGTGTATGAAATGCTACAGTACTGAGGGGTTTTAACAAGATGGAACGCACTATTACCCAAGGGAATCTGACTCCAGAACCTGCTAGTCGGTCCTTTGCCCATAGGCAAAATCAGGGCTTTGATAAGATGGGGTAAGATTTAGCTCCATTTATAGGATCCAGAAACTGCAGTTCTCAAGTCTTTTCCATGAATATGCCTGGGAAAGGGGCTTCTGAGTCAGTGGGAGGTTCCAGAACGTCAGGCCAGGGTTGGGTGCACCGCGGGCCCCGCGGGCGGCACCTTCCTCCTCAGTCCCCGCTGCCGACCTGTGGGTGACAGAGGGGAGGTGTGACATCCCGCCAGGAGTCCCAGCCTGCCAAGGTGGGAGCCTGGGCTGACCCGGGGGGATGTGGCCACCCACCCAGACACACCCCTGCAGCCTGCCACAGTGGGAGCCTGGGCTGGCCCGGGGGGATGTGGCCACCCACCCAGACACACCCCTGCAGCCTGCCACAGTGGGAGCCTGGGCTGGCCCGGGGGGATGTGGCCACCCACCCAGACACACCCCTGTGCCCCTGGTGGCAGCACGTGTATTCAGTGTTCGTGACCTGGGGTGGCTGGGGGCCGGCAGCTCGGTCTCTGTGGGCTCTGAGCCTTACCCTGTCTCCTGATCGTCCGGACTGGTTGCCAGACCTGGCGGAGACAGAGGGCCCTGGTGGACCCTGGAAACAGCAGTGGGGAAGGAAGCGTCTGGGCAGAGAATACCCATGTGCACAGGCCTCTCCTTGTCTGTCCCGTGCGGGCACCTCAGCTCCCTCCCGTTGGCTGGGGTCGTCTGGTCACTTTGGGTCGTAGCACGACTCACCCACTCTTGTCTCAGCCTCGTCTCCGTCTGTGCTGCCCATGCTTGTCCCTGCGGAGGCAGTGGTCCCTGCAGAGACCTGAGGGCTCGGTGTTTCTCTGGGCCGGCTGCATTCTGGACCCCGTCCCATGCCTGAAGGGTAGCACCACACAGGGTCTCTTGGGGTGTGTGGCTCTCCCTCATTAGAACTGTATTTCTTTTCCAGGTTTCAAAAACAGATCCATCTCCGAAGAGGGAAGCTCCCACGATGATTCTTTTTAATGTGGTGTTTGCGCTGAGGGTGAGCAGGTGTACAGATGGCCACAGAGCACTGGTAGATCGGGAGGAGGGTACGGGGGGGCAGCCGCTCATTTCTGGCGACGGCGTCCTCGGCTCAGAGCTCGGACCGCGGAGCCGGCCCAGCTGTCGCCAGGCCCCTCCTGGGTCCTGCGGGTGTCGCCCCTACTATGTCTTCTGGACCGTCTTGGCCGTTTTATAGCACGTGGGGTGGTGGCAGCCGGGAACAGCATTGTGTGACTGTCGCCACTGTCGGTCCAGAAGGAGACCGCTGACTCCTCATTTTCTCTCCTCTCCCGGCCCCTGGAAACCACCAATTTGCTTTCTGTCTCTAGATTTACCTGTCGTGCATTTTCACAGAAACAAAGTCCTGCAGCGTGTGACCTTTGGGGTCTGCTTTCACGTGGGTCACCCGTGAGGTAACGCGTGTCTGGACCTCATCTCTTGTGGCGCGGTTGTGTTTTGTATGGATGGACCACAGTTTGTGGGTTCATCTGTTGGTGGGCGTCCATGTCGTCCCCGCACTCTGGCTGTTAGGGACCCTACGTGATCATCAATGCGGTACAGCCAGTGCTGCCATGGACATTTGGGTCCAGATGTCTGTGTGGACGCCTGGCTTTCTCTCCCTCGGGCACACACCCAGGGGTGGGATTCCAGGGCCGTGTTGAGGAGGTGCTGGACGGCTTCCCACGGTGGCCACACCGTCCCCCTACCTGCCTGCAGCGTGCACACGAGTGTCCCCACGTGCCTCCCTCCTCACCAGCACTGGGTATTTTCCATCTTGTTTTTAGTAAGTAAGCCTCATAGTTTCTCAGGGCAGTTCCCAGATCTTCTGAAGTTGTTATAGAGGAACTTTTTTTTTTCTTTAAGATTTTATTTATTTATGTGACAGAGAGGAGAAAGATCACAAGTAGGCGGAGAGTCAGGCAGAGAGAGAGGGAAACAGGCTCCCTGCTGAGCAGAGAACCCGATGCAGGGGCTCGATCCCAGGACCCTGAGATCATGACCTGAGCCGAAGGCAGAGGCTCTAACCCACAGAGCCCCCCAGGTGCCCCATAGAGGAATTTTCTTTTCAGTGAAGCTGTCAAAATATAAGGGATCCAAATAAACATGAAAAGCATCGCTGGTAAAGACTCGCTCATATTACGAAAGGACTTTGAGTTGCGCAGGAAATTTATATCTGGTGACTGTTCCCTGACGGAATTCCTTTGAACTGCCCCACTGCCTGTTTGTAGCAAATGTGCAGTAGTTCTTTCTGGCCGGGCACCCGTGACCTGCCTGATGGCTTTTCACAGAAGCGCCCCAGACAGTGAGTGGGTCTCAGTGATGAGCGGCGTGTGCTCTGAGAGCCTTCCTGGTGCTGGAAATGACACACAGCCGAGAGGACGCCCATAAGACGGGGTTGTTCCAGGTCTCCTGAGAGGAAACCGCACTCACCGTGAACGGGTTAGAACCAAAATGATGGCCGAGAGAAGGTCCTTTGTGGAGTGGAGCTCAGTTTTTAGAACTGGCCTCCCATGCTGACCAGTCAGGAGCTGCGCTGAGACACAGCGGTCGGTCAGCGGTGGCTGTCCCTGCATGTGCCGTGCCACGTGGGGACCTTTACTCTTGTCGTTGTGGCATTTTCACGGTGTAAACGATACAGGGTATGACTCCCAAGATTACATAACGCAGACGTCCACAAAGACAGCTCCATTAGGTAAGAACCCCCCAAACCCTGACTAATGCTGTCGGCCTGCCAGCCCCGCGAGATGGGCTCTGAGAGGCAGCCACGGGCCCTCGGTACAGCCGTCGGGAGACCGAGCGGGTTCTCGAGTCGTGTGCAGAAACGGAGCTGTACGCCGCCGCCGGGGGCTGGCGAGCCACGGAGCAGTTGTCACTCTGCTGCACTGATGTGGCCCCGGGCGCTGGGGGGCGTGGGGCCGGCGGGAGCCTGGCCGGGACAGGTGGGTCGCTGCACGAGAAACAAGGCAGTCCAGGACCTCCCACAGCGGAGGCCGTGGCGCCGGAGAGCAGGGGCGATCACGTGAGCATTGATATTTGTAGGGTAGGAAGTCATTTTCTCCCTTTTAATAGTCGTGAACACATACGTATTTTACTTGGAAGAGCTTGAAAGGAACTGCCACTGTCACGCCAGTGACAGCAGTGTGACACCCTCGTGCACCCGGCTCTGGGTCCGTCACCGTCACTGGCCCACCCCGGCTTCCCTGGCCCCACACCTCACGCCTCTTCACTTCTGCCTCCTGCGGGCGGGCGGCTCCTCTGGACTGGGGACGTCCCTGTGATGATCTGGCCGTAGTGTTGGCTGCTGGCCCGCCTGGGCCGGGGTGAGCCGCTCGCCCTCCGAGTGTGTGGGCTGTGCCCGTAGGTCTCTGCCGGTCTAGGACCTCCCTTCGTCCCGTGAATGGGCCACGTTTGGGCTCATCTCGTGCTTGCTCTGGGTGTGCCTCATTACATTGCGGTACACTTTTTGGGAGCGAGAAAGTCTCACAGGCGATACCCTAAATTTCCTGCTGTTCTGCATCACCTGTGGGGCAAATGCGGCGTTTCTGAGAGTTTCCGCTCAGAGCCAGCGTGTCCGAGGTGGTACCTCTGTCCCCCTGGCCAGAGCGAGCCGTGGGCTCTGCAGGGACCTGGAGGGCCGTTGGGCCTGGGCAGCTGGACGGGACACCCCAGGCACCCGATCAGTGCGCCGTCGGGCACCAGGGGGGTGCTCACTTGGTGAGCACCCCCCTCGTGCCTGGGAACGGGCAACTACGGGGCTTGGGTGTCTGACCTGAAACACCGTGGTGGCCCAGCCAGTGGGACCTGGGGTGTAGCTCAGGCTCTCATGTGTGACTCGATGGCTTCTGGAAGGGAAGGACCAGGTGTCTGGGTCATTCTCCTTCGGCTGCTCTACTGCTGAGAGTATTTGGGCTCAGATTCTCCTGAGAGTGTGTTTGGATGTAAAGCAGTGGTGCGTGCTTCCTAACCTAGGCCCTGCAGCCCCACACTCCTGTGGGGACGTGGCCGGGGGCCCGCCCGACGTGCCCGGCGCGGGGATGCTGTGGGTTCTGTCGGTGAGCAGGAGCTCTGCGGGGAGTCCAGGTGATGAAGGTGTTTACCGAGTCTGGTGCGGGCTTTGGTAGGAAGGCCGGCTGTGGACACCTTGCTGGTGGGGCCCTGCCTGCCAGATAAACAGGAGGGGAGGCAGCCGGGTGCTAATCGGTGGCAGCAGGCACCCTCCGCCCCTCGGGTGACTCAGCAGCCCGGTGTCCTCCTGAAACACTGAGTCACGGGCCGCCAGTTATCTGCTCTGTGGTGCGTCTTCAGGGACCCTGCCCAGCCCTGGCCCGGGCGGGTGTGGCTGCCTGGCCTCACTCTCCCAGCTGATAGGTTCTGGAGCTGGCGGCGGGGTGCCAAAGGAGCTTGTGGGAAGAGGGGTGGCCTAGAGCCTGCTGACTCTCTTGGTTAGCCATGTTCCTGCTGGGGAGAGCCCCTTCCCCTGAGGACGGTGTGTCCGGTGGCTGGCCGGCCTGGCGCTTCTGGGCACCGAGCTCCTCCGTGTCCCTGCCGTCGGGGGTCCATGTGGTGGAACTCCCTCGAAGCCTGGTCGTGCCCCCCGGCGGCTGCAGCACATGGGCGACCCCAGCACTGCTCGGCTTGCCTCCCTCGGGCTCTGTCAGACAGCTTGCTGAGGGAGGTGCCACTGCCGGACATCGTCAGACCAAAGCCTGGGGTCCCCTGGCGGGCGGGTGGTGGGATCTGTGCCTGGATGGCCCTGCCGCAGTGCCCCGCCGCCCCTCTGCTGGTGGTACGTGCCCAGGGCCCCACGGGACTGTCTGTGTTGCCGTCCGGGCAGCCGTCCCCAGCTAGGAAGCCGAGCACACTGGTGTTGCTGTGGACGGACCCCAGAGGGGACACGGGCCCGGGGACAGTGGGGCCCCCCAGAGAGGGGCGCGTGGGCAGGGGGTCGAGCGGATTCCTTCAGGCCGTGTGCCCGCTGTGCCCGCGTGCGCCGAGTGTGTACGTCTGAGCCCCTCTCCGGCCCCCCCACAGGCCAACGCGGACCCGTCGGTGATCAGCTGTCTGCACACCCTGTCCCGCCGCATTGCCACCGTGCTGCAGCACGAGGAGCGCCGCTGCCAGTACCTGACGCGGGAGGCCAAGCTGATCCTGGCGCTGCAGGACGAGGTCTCTGCTGTGGCCGATGGTGAGGGCGGCCGGAGCGCACACATGGGGTCGGGAGGGCGTCCCCAACGGACACAGCCAGTGGCAGCCCTGAACTGAAAGTGGATTTCCCGCTGGCCGGGCGAGCGCACCAGGGACGTGCCCGGGGGCCGGTGGGAACACGGGGCTGGCAAGGTGGACACGCTTCAGTTCTTGGCTCCCACCGAGTTGAAGGAGGACCCGAGTTACCAGCTGCCCAGTTATTACCTGTTATGTGCCGGCAAGTCACCGTGTGGATTTCAGCACTCCGTAAACCCCATAAACCCCGAAACCCCAGGGGTGGCCCACCTCGTGCCGATAGCACGAATCGTCCAAGCCCAGAAAGGCTGGCTTGTCTAAGACCCTTTTTTGGTGTCAGTCATTTTCCTGATCTCATCAACAATACATGCTTGTTATCGATATTTACGAAATCTAGGAAAATGTAGACAAAAGAAAGCCCATCTGTGGTCCCATATCCAGTGATTATGGATCACTGCATATGGGATTACTGCAGCGCACCCACCTGAGGTGGGTGAGGCTAGGGACAGATTTGGGGGAGCCCAGGCTGACTTCAGCAGGGATCAGCGGACGGGAACTGTCCCACTCAGGTGCATTTTCAGTGAAAACTGGCTTTTTTATTTGATAGCTGTCAGAATGTATAATTATGTTTTGGTCAATTATGTATTGATTAATAATATTTCAGAAATTTTGTTTAAAAATAATTCTCTTTAGAGTCTGTGACTTTATCACAGAAGAAATTTTTTTAAGATTTCATGTATTTGAGAGAGTGAGCACGAGCAGGGGGAGAAGCAGGCTCCCCGCCGAGCAGGGAGCCCGACACGGGGCTCCATCCCAGGACCCCGGGACCATGACCCGAGCGGAAGGCAGACGCCCAACTACTGAGCCCCCCAGGTGCCCCTGATGAAAGGCTTTTGGTCCTAAAAATAAGTTGTATTGGTGTGAACTCTTCAGGGCACGTCTCGGGGTGTCTGGGCCCCGGGGTCACCGGTGACCTGGCTGCAGGGCGCGTCTCAGGGGCGCCTGTGCTGGAGTTTACACACACACGACCCATCTAAAGACGGTCGAACAAGTCAGCTGGAGTCTTGTCTCGGTTCAAGTGGGCGCACAGGTTTTATAAAGTACAGTGGGCAGCGGCCTGATGTTTGGTCCAAAATGACTTGACCTCGGGGCTCCGGGGTGGCTCAGGGTAAGCCTCTGCCTTCTGCTCGGATCTTATCCCAGAGCCCTGGGATGGAGCCCCTCATTGGCTCCCTGCTCAGCCGGGGAGCCTGCTTCCTCCTCTCCCTCTGCTCGTGTTCTCTCTCTCACTCTCTGTCAAATATGTACATAAAATCTTACAAAAATAAATTAAAAAAATAAAATGAGTTAAATTTATTTTTAGTTAAACTTTAAGATGGATTTATTTGAGAGCACATGAGCGTCGGGGGTGAGGGGCAGAGGGAGAGTCTTGAGCAGACTCCCCGCTGGGTGTGGAGCTCAGTGTGGGGCTCGATGTCACGAGCCCGAGATCATGATCTGAGCCCAAACCAAGAGTCATACTTCCCGCCCACTGACCACCTGGGCGCCCCAGTTACCCTTGTTCTTCAGGCATTTTCCATTCCAGCCTTTGCATATGTCCTGGATTCGGAGGCTCTAAATCCTCTGTGTACTGATTCTTGCAGCAAATGATGGTCCGCAGTCCCCGTTTCATCATATTCTGCCCAAGTGCAAGCTGGCCAGGGACCTCAAGGAAGCTTACGACAGGTAGGACGGTGGGTGGTGTGCCTGGTGCGCCTGCCCGCGGGCCTCGCGCCTGTTCTCCTCGCGTGCCGCTGTGACGGGGCTGGGAGAGGCCTGGGGGTGCCCGCCCCCCGAACCGGGCCTGAAGGCGCCGTGTCCCGGTGCCATGTTCTGCGTCTGCCTCCTGGGGTGGGCGTCACTTCGTCACCTCACTGAGGAGGCAGCTGGGGCCCAGAGGGTGCCCCCCCACCCCGTGGGACTTGGGGCCTGAGTGTGGGAGGGCGCAGGCTTTGCAGACACAGCAGAGCCTCACGGCTGTTCCAATTTCACTGGTGTCCGCAGCTGTCTGTGCAGAAGCCGAGAACTTCTTTTCTTCGTAAGGGGTGCCAGCGCTCCCTGGGTCTGCAGCGTGGGTGGGCGGTGGGGGGCTTGGGCGGGTGTTCGGGTGACAGAACCCCTGGGCAGAGCCCAGGGCAGTGGGCTCACGGGGGCCGTCGCTGCGTGCGGTGCTGCCCACACAGCTCAGAGCTGCAGGCTGCTCTGGCCTCACCCTTGCACACAGCCCAGTGCACGCCCCTGGCCTCTCGGGGCTCACTGCATCACAGGCTCCGTGCCACCCCCCGGAGCGGGGCTGGGCCTAAGCTCTGGCTGCCGATAGCACGAGTCGTCCAAGCCCAGAAAGGCTGGCTTGTCTAAGACCCTTTTTTGGTGTCAGTCATTTTCCTGATGTCACCAACAATACATGCTTGTTATCGATATTTAGGAAATCTAGGAAAGTGCAGAGAAAAGAAAGCCCATCTGTGGCCCCATATCCAGTGATTATTGTTAGCAGCATTTGGGATATTTTCATTCTTTTTGCTGTTTTAATAGAAGCCTTTTTTTTTTTTTTAAAGATTTTATTTATTTATTTGAGAGAGAGAGAGAGATCACAAGCAGGCAGAGAGGCAGGCAGAGAGAGAGAGGTACGGGGAAGCAGGCTCCTCGCTGAGCAGAGAGCCTGATGCGGGGCTCGATCCCAGGACCCTGAGGTCATGACCTGAGCTGAAGGCAGAGGCCCTAACCCACTGAGCCCCCCAGGTGCCCCTAATGGAAGCTTTTGAAAAGGTCACGTATCCCTCAGATCTGAGAATCAGCATGTTGCGTTTCTTCCCCGCTGTTGGTCCACCAGCCGCTGGCTGCCGTGTGTCACGTGCCCGCCCGCCCACATGGGCACGAGACCTCGCAGGTGAGTGCTGACCACCTTTGTCCCCTATGCTGCACAGGCTGTCCCCTGCCTTCTTGGTTTAGCGCTGTGGCCTAGAGCCTGCAGGGCTGGGAAATAAGGACTTTCTCAGCCACCCCTGCTCTTGGGCGTTCAGCTGGCCACAGGCTGCGCCCCACTGTGTGCACATGGTGTTATGTGTGGGCCCCTGACGGTGTGCCCTTGTGACGTGCGGGTCCCTGGGGGACTTGTGCCAAGGCTGCGCCCCACTGTGTGCACATGGTGTTATGTGTGGGCCCCTGACGGTGTGCCCTTGTGACGTGCGGGTCCCTGGGGGACTTGTGCCAAGGCTGCGCCCCACTGTGCGCACAGGACACAGCTCTTCTTCTGGCTGTGCCGGCCCAGGGTCTCGGGGAGTGTGCTGGGTCCACAGCCGGGTCCGGGTGCCGCCGTGCGCATCCCCCTCTCCCGTCTGAGGTCTCCGCAGACCCCCGTCCGTCTCTCTGTGGGAGGAAAGGTGCCTTCGTGCCGGCGCCAGAGCTGTCCCGTGTGACGGGGGCTGCGGCTTGTGTGTCTTTGCCCGACCTCAGTGTCGGCTGGGGGTTAGGGCACGGGGGCTCCCGTCCTCTAGTCCCCCTATCTCTTCACCCCGTCCAAGTCTCTGCCGTCAGAGACGTGCTGCCCTCTGCTCTCGGGTTGGCTGGTGTTGGAAATGGTTCCCTGGGCTCTGTCAGGCCCTCTGCCTCCCTCAGCAAGGGTGGGAGCAGAGCAGCATTCAGCCTCCCCTGGAGATAAATACAAAACCAGAACTGGACTTGCTGTGTCCGGAGAAACCATGGGCCGGGATCCCTCACGTCTGAGCTGCGGGTTGGGGGCCGGGATCCTTCACGTCTGAGCTGCGGGTTGGGGGCCGGGATCCCTCACCTCTGAGCTGCGGGTTGGGGGCCGGGATCCCTCACGTCTGAGCTGCGGGTTGGGGGCTTGAAGTCCTGGTTGGTTGACCAGCCTGCCTCCGCCTGAACTTGAGGCAGCCCGACGCCCCCCAGCGGGCATGGGTTTAAAGGGCACCAGGAATCCGAGTTTGGGGGAAGAAACGTGCCCAGGGATTGCCGTCCCACACTCACCTGTCTCCTCCAGCCCAGACACCCTGGTACTTGGGATCCCACCTCCTCCGGGTGAAGCTCCTGGGTGAAGTTTCCTGTTTGCAGACCCCAGCCTGCCCAGTCTGGGTCCTGGGCCCCCGTCCGTGAGCCAGCAGCAGTGCCTCTGTGGTGGGAGGCCCCGGGACAGTGGGGTCCCCGCGCCCTGGCCCAGCCTGCCGGCAGCTCTGTGACTGCCCAGGAGCGGCCCTGGCCTTGGGCCTCCCCTGTGCCTTGAGGTCTGGCCCGGCCTGCTGCCGCGCGTGGGCTTAACTTGGGGCTCCGGGGGGAGACGGGAGCTTCCTGGCTGACCCCGTGGCCCGGAGGCTTCCTCTCCCGTGGGTGGCTTCCAGCAGGTCCTCGGAGGGTTTTCTCAGCAGAGGTGAGAGGCCGCAAGGTGTGAGATGTGGAGGCAGCAGATCGAGGTGAGACTTCTCAAAGGAGCCGTTCGGGACTGGCTGTTATTTATTTATTTTTTAGATTTTATTTGTTAGTTTGTCAGAGAGACAGATGACAAGCAGGGGGAGCGGCAGAGGCAGAGGGAGGGGCAGGGAGCCCGACACAGGACTCCGACACGTAAGCACCTGAGCCAGCCTGGCCTCCCTGGTGTGCCACTTGGAGTACACTGCGGGGTTGGGCGGTGGCCCTGGGACCTGGTGTCTTGGAGATGGGCCGGCAGCATGCGTCCCTCGGGAGCCTGCCCTGACCGCTGTGGCATCTGCCGCCCCGTGGAGCTCGGTGGCCTCGGTGACAGGCCCCACGTGCTTGTGGGACTGTCACGTTGCCTGTCCCAAGAAGTCAGGGAGTGCCCCTGCACTCTGTCACACGGACCTTGGGGTCGGCCTGTGGGGAGCACGGCTCGCCCACCGGGGCTTGAGGGACGCTCAACAGCCGTCGCCAGACTGAGGGCTGCATGGCCTGACGGGGCAGCTGCCGGGCCTGGCTGGGCAGGAGGTCCTGGGGAGCCTGCCCTGTTCACTGCGGCCTGCTCAGGGCAGAGACGCGCCCACAGACACCTCCACTCCTGTCCTGGGGGTCCAAGACCCTTTGCCATAGAGCACATCTGCAAGCCTTTTGTGTGACATCTCACGGTGGGCCTTTGGGAGCCCACTGGGACCTGGCGAGTTGTGTACAGGGTCCCACCACCTGTCACAGGAAGCCTGGCCTTGTGTGGGACCAGAGTGGTCAGGGTGCGGGGCGGGCAGGGAGAAGGGGGGCCGGGGGGGCCAGGGAACCAGAGCAGGAGGGCTCGCTCTT
>JAQQSY010006252.1:0-11158 GCA_028646535.1 Procyon lotor | reverse complement strand
AAAAAAAAAACATAGGTAAATCAGAAAACTGTCAGACTGACTTGATTTTGCACTCTCCAGCTCTTGGGAGGCCCTGTCTTTTATTTTTTTATTTTTTAAGATTTTATTTATTTATTTGACAGAGAGAGAGGGAGATCACAAGTAGGCAGAGAGGCAGGCAGAGAGATGGGGGGGAAGCAGGCCTCGGGGCTTGATCCCAGGATCATAACCTGAGCTGAAGGCAGAGGTTTTAACCCACTGAGCCACCCAGGTGCCCCGGGAGGCCGTGTCTTTTAAAATGCTTATTATTATCATCAGTATTTGAATATCTACAAGCAAACTGCTAATTCAAGCTTATAGTAATAGTGGGCTTCCGTTTTCCTTTTATTTCTTAGACCTAAAATTATAAGAAATTCTAATTCAGGAGCACCTGGGTGGCTCAGTCGTTAGGCGTCTGCCTTTGGCTGGTCATGTTCCCAAGATCCTGGGATCAAGGCCCACATGGGGCTCCTTGCTCATCAGGAAGCCTGCTTCTCCCTCTCCCACCTTCCCCCCTCCTCCCCACTTATATTCCCTCTCTGTGTCAAATAGATAAATAAAATCCTAAAAAAAAAAAAAAAGAAAAATTCTAATGGCTTATATTCATTTTTACAAAACATTTGAGAAGAGAAGGGTACCATACAGTACATTTTTTAAAGACTTCAACAATTAAAATATAAAGGTATTATTAAAAGCTCTCCTCCCATGTGAAAAAGTCTCTGCCATGGGAATGTTCATGTCTCAGTGATTATAGAGGCCTCAAGTTTCACCAAATCAATAATTCGGAGCTGTTTACTAGAATAGAGGAGGGTATTTTCGATGCTCTTCTCTGGGATCACTTAACAAGCTAGAGAGACAATCATTTGACCACACCAAGCAGACAGAGGCTTAACTATGGAAACCTAAACCTGCCCTATTTTGCTAATACTGGTCCCCTCTGCTGGAAACAGGCATCAATCATACAAAATTATTTTATTCATTCTAGAAGTGTTTACTGAGCACTTACTATGTTCCAGACATCATTCTAGAGGCCAAGAATACAGTAGTAAAAAACTTTAAAATTCTTTAAAAATTAAAAAAAAAAAAAGAGCCCCAGTCTTTATGGAATTTTACACAATGGAAGAGTAAGACAAACAGATACATACTTTTTGTTAAATTACATGACGTGCCAGGTGGTAACAGTGCTGTGGAAAAGAACGGATAATGGGAAGAGCACGTACTGGAGACAAAGTCACAATTTGGCACAGCGCGCTTAGGGAAGGCCACTCTGGTAACATGAGAGCACGGACCCGAAACCAGGAGTGAGGCACACAACTATTTGGAGAAAGAGCAGTCCCAGCAAGCGGACAGCAGCACTAAGGTCTGGCAACCAGAGCGGGCTCGGTGAGTTCAAAGATCAAGGCTTCTCACTTCCTCCAGCCCTCCAGCATCCTAGGACGAGGACCTCTCCCTATGGGACAAAGGGCGTGCGGCTCTGACCCTCTGAAGTGGCCACCCTGGGGGATACAACGTGTACGGAGTGATTTTTCATTTCATAAAATAAATTCAGGGGATAGAAGATAACTCCATTTAATTTTGGTTTTAATTCTAAAAATAGACTGAGAGAAAGCACTCAGCCCACCCGGTGTCTGCAGAGGCGAGCAAGAGCAAGGGTGTGTTGTTCTTGGTTTTCCCCTGAGAACTCCCTCCTTCCTCTAAAGGACCACACCCACCGCCCCAAACCTGGCCGGCCGGGCGGTCCTCAATGGCCTCTCCTCCCAAAGCACTCGCCAGGGAAAAGCATCTTCCGGGCAGCAGGAAATGGTCTTTGCCCAAACTTAACAGAGCAATTCTGGTCAACTGCAAATTGTGATTTATTCACACGAATCATGTTTTTAAGTTCACCAACTCTATCAATAGACCACCAGGCACCAAGTCAGTGCGCAATAAACGGTAGCTACTACAATATTTATTCAAAGAGGGGCGCCTGGGTGGCTCAGTCGTTAAGCGTCTGCCTTCGGCCCAGGTCAGATACCAGAGGCCTGCGATCGAGCCCCGCATCGGGCTCCTTGCTCAGCAGGAAGCCTGCCTTCTCTTAAAAAGCCGGCTTTCTCTTAAAAAAAAATATATATATATATTTATTCAAAGAACCTACAGAACTCTGCTTCATTACTGGCTTTTATGGACACCTGTCCCTTAATCCTACTTTTCACATAGTTTAAATAAAGACCACTGAGGGGCACCTGGGTGGTTCAGTGGGTTAAGCAGCTGCCTTCAGCTCAGGTCATGATCCCAGGGTCCTAGGACTGAGTCCCCCGCCCCCTTTTTCAGGCTCTCTGCTATTTCAAATAACTAAAAGCTAAAATTAATTTTCTAGTTCCCTAATGATACATTAACCTTGAGTCAGTTTCCTAAGGCCCTAAAATTGATTTTTTTAAGGCCTCACTACTGACTTTGCAACTAGAATAAAATGTAATAATTTTATATCACTTAAAAAATCTTTTAAGGGGGCGCCTGGGTGGCTCAGTCGTTAAGCGGCTGCCTTCGGCTCGGGTCATAGTCCCGGAGTCCTGGGATCAAGCCCCACATCGGGCTCCCTGCTCTGTGGGAAGCCTGCTTCTCCCACTGCCATTCCCTCTGCTTGTGTTCCCTCTCTCGCTGTGTTTCTCTCTGTCAAATAAATAATAAAAAAAAACTTTAAAAAAAAAATCTTTTAAGTATTCAATTAAGAAAAGCATACTTGTACCTACCTTATCTTTTCAAATGAGTAAGACATAGTTCTTATTCTTCAGAAGCTTATTGTCTAGCACAAAAAACCAGAAACGTGTATTTTTATTTTTTTTTTTTTAAAGATTTTATCTATTTGACAGAGAGAAACACAGCGAGAGAGGGAACACAAGCAGAGGGAACGGTAGCGGGAGAAGCAGGCTCCCTGCCGCGCAGAGAGCCCGATGCGGGGCTCGATCCCAGGACTCTGGGATCTGACCTGGGCCGAAGGCAGACGCTTAACGACTGAGCCACCCAGGCGCCCCCAGAAACGTGTATTTTTAACACAACATACCAACCTGTTTTGGTTTGGGTTTTTTGGTTTTTTTTTTAAGGTATACACAGAATTCTCTTGGAAGAGAGTAAAAGAAAAAGTTTCACTTAATCCTCAGGGCAAGAAGTTAGCTAAGGAAAAAACAAGTAAGCCCAGATTGAGGCTAGCCCACAAAAGGCAATGCAAAATAGATACCATTCAAAGATATATATACAGCAAGTTAACACCATAGAAAATATGGATTCTGTTAATGTTGAATACAAATAATAAGTGAGAGGACAACTATCTTCAGAAAGCATCTTTTTTGGAAATCTATTCCAGTTTTGTGTTGTTGTTTTTTTTAAGAATTTATTTTTAAGTAATCTCTCCACCCAATGTGGGGCTGGAACTCACAACCCCAAGATCAAGAGTCCTGTGCTCTCCCGACTGAGCCAGGCCGGTGCCCCTACTGTAGACTCTTTATACAGAAAAGAACTCTGGAACGTGTCACAATGTGCTATGAAGAAATCCTTCTTGTTTTATGACCTTAGGCTTAGTTTCTCATCATTAAAATAAGGGAAAAAACCCGATGTGCCATAACAATAAGCATCATTATTTCTAATTTTTATACAAACATACACACACACACAGCAGTGAACTGAATAAAAGCAAAGCTCCCTTCACTCCTTCACATTAAAAAAACAAAAACCAGGGCACCTGGGTGGCTCAGTGGGTTGAGCCTCTGCCTTTGGCTCAGGTCATGATCCCAGGTGCTAGGATTGAGCCCCGCGTCGGGCTCTCTGCTCAGCGGGGAGCCTGCTTCCCCTCTCTCTGCCTCCCTCTGTGCCCACTTATGATCTCTCTCTGTCAAATAAATAAAATCTTTTTTAAAAATAAATAAATAATAAAAAAAATTTAAAAAAACAAAAACCACTAGGATTCTGGTATGTTTTGTGTACCTTTAGGTTAATACAACAGAAAACGATCACATCCGTTTTCTCCGTCTCAAACTGGAGATCCTAAAAGCGTCTCCCTCATAGGGTTCTTGGGAGGATTAAATAAGCTAGTAGTTGTGCAGTGCAAAGGAAAGGGCCTGGCTCATAGGAAGCTCTAGTGAAAGTCTGATTGACTGACAGAAAAAAGATGCAACTGCAATCATACTAAACAAGGTCTGAGGAAACCATATGTAACGAGAGGAAATGCCAGATAAGACCACACAGAAACCTTTTGGTGGAGATTTACAATTCAAGAGTTTGAGTAAGCATCTGTTCCTCAACATAATTATGTCTGACATGTCACAGAGTGATAAAATTGTGTAAAATGCCATGTCTCCATTGAACGACTATGGTTATAAGGGAAGAAGACTCATAATGGGCTGATCCTTAGAAACACAATTTCTCATGTAAACACATCAAATATGTTAGGCAAACACATAGTTTCGTGGTTCCATTACTGCCTTGGCTAGCTAACTGGTCTACCTGACCAATCAGATTACATAATACACCCACGCAGAAAATCTTTACTCTCCTACCTTAATTTGTGGTTTATAATATTCAAAGTGCACTTAGCCACAGTTCAAGGGAGTCACTTTCAGGTTAGTCAGGAGAAAAGGGTGGGGCTAAGTGACCAGGACCCGCATCTCTAGGAGGGGCCAACCTCTGAAAACCACAGAAACAGCCCTCATGTAATTTTGTCAGGAGTTTGGACCATAAAGTGATAAAGAGATTATTAATGCCATCAGTCTTTTTCCCTCCTGTCCCCTGGAGCATCAAACCCCTACAGCCTTTCAGCATGTATTAAACTCTCTTTTTAATATCTGTTAACTCACTGAAGAATCCACCTCATGGTCCTTTGGTTTTCACTTCAACTGATTATAAGGTAAAGAAGCAGGGATCTAATGGAAGACACTCAGGGAAATGCACAATTCCTCACCCTACAGAACCCCAAATTTTCCTATTCACCATACAACTCTGTAAATGTCCAAAATGTGAGATTGTAACAACATGTGTTGGACCTTTTTCTTAATGCACACTATTATAAACTAAGTTTCCAATATTCTTCTGGTTGAATAACAAATTAGCCAAATCATATTTTTTTAAAACACTCTGGGGATATAAAATTATTTAAGAAGATTAAGGAATTAGCTTTTCCCCATAAGAAAAAAGAAGGCTGAAAACTAGGCCAAAGGAGAATATTCGGATTTTGTTCATCACGATTTAGAGATAAAATACAAGAACTAATCATAATAGTTGGAAACAAGTAATTCCTCACCCCTAGAGCTCAGATGACTTTGATCAAGCAATAGAGAATATACTGAAGGAAACACTGAATAAACATTTGTTGACATTTGCTGACATTCAATACCGTATTATATAATTGCTACCAAAACAGACAGGTAAGGAAATCAATCATTGACCCCGAACTGTATTTATAACACTCCCATCAAGTGCCAGACAGTAAAATGTATATATTTTACCCCCAAGCACTTGTGGTTTACCAAATGGTTAAGACATCTTTCTTCTTGTTAATTGGGAGCACAAAAAAAATAAAACATATGCCCAACAAACATTTCTCAATTTCCATCAATCACTATTAATAATCCATGTCACAAAACACCCCTTCCTGTCACCACTGCCACGTGCCTCCCATGCCTTGTCTCAGCACTATCATGATCAATACCCCATCCTGCACAGCAGGTCAGATAAGCTTGTAGTTATAGCATTTTTCTTCCAGGTCTCAGGGGCCATATTCCTCTCCCCAGCCACAAATCCACGCCTAGGCTACAATACCTTCTTCCCTGGTAATGAAGAAATCATTAAAAAACTATCATCCTTCACAAAAATACTTTTATAAATGCCACAGCACATGGTACTCGATGGCAAAGTACCAATCAGTCAGCCTGTTAGCCCAGGGCGATTAGAAACTGCCAGAGAACAATGACCCAGAAACAGCCAATACAGAGTTCAGTGGCCTTCTGCTGCCCCTGCCGGCTTGCTCACCTGGTTACAGAACAACCGGCTTTTGGGGCGCCTGGGTGGCTCAGTGGATTAAAGCCTCTGCCTTCGGCTCAGGTCATGATCTCACGGTCCTGGGATCAAGCCCCGAATCGGGCTCTCTGCTCAGGGGGGAGCCTGCTTCCCCTTCTCTCTCTCCGCCTGCCTCTCTGCCTACTTGTGATCTCTCTCTCTCTCTCTCTTGCTGTCAAATAAATAAATAAAATCTTAAAAAAAAAAGTGACTTTCAACAGCACAGGTGTAATGTTAATCCTAACTTGACTGAGAACAGTTCTTGGCTCGTTTTCCACCTGTGGATAGGCTTGATAGGTGAAGTTACAGAATTCCTCGGGTAGGATAATGGCTGGGATTACAATGATCAGACCATATTTTACAACTTATCCCCAAAACTAGGACCAGCTTTACTTCCTTGAATTAAGAGTCTTGAGCCTAGGAATGCAGCAGAATCACACAACTGTGAAAAGGCCAGGGAGAGGGCTAGTTTTCACACGTGAGGATGGGCTGTGCTATTCCCGACTTCCACCAGGTGGCTAATCCAAATCAAGGCCGTAAAGCACACTTTTCCTTTGCGTGTCCCAGGGAGCTACTGAGAAGACAGGTATGCACATACCCCAGAATGCTAGCAACATATATGAACATGCCAAATTACTGTTCTTTACTGCACTGAGAAAAGCCCCATGTCATGCTTCAGAGCTTGCGTAAACTACAAAGCGATGCCTGCAGTCCGTGACTCTTTATCCCTGATGTTTACCGACTTCATTGTCAGAAAGAGAGACTGGCTTTAAAAATGCCAAACTCTATTGAATCTTGTGCCTTGGGTTTGCAAAGGCAAAACATGAGTCTTTATTGTGCTGAATTAACATTTGAAACCTCCATCCTTCAGAATACAAACTAAGGACCACAATGTAAATGTTTAGGCTCAAGCCCACAGTGAGGGTTCCATCGGGCTGCAAAGCTGGTCCAGAGTCCTTGCACCTGAATGCTGGATTTGCTAACAAATACCTAAACAAAGCTGTATTCTTGGTACCTCCAGGCACAAAATAATTATTTTTCCTACAAGACATGAAACCACATTCTGTGCCTATATAACATGTCTAGGCTTTAATATTCTGATAGCCTTTCAACATTAAATGAGAAAATACTTCTTTTCTCTCCCAGTTACCTTCTCAAAACAGATCTACTTCATTTTAATCAACGTATCATTTTATTACCACCATCAAAGAGTATTTAGTAGAGCATCTGTGAATCACTCTACAGGTAAAATCAATTTAAAAACAAACCCAATTGTGAAATAATCTGCAAATTATTGTTGCTACTTCATCTTTTAGTTTACAATACAATCTTCTAATGAATTGGCTTTACTTAAAATTGCCAGCAAATACACACTGACTTAGCAACCTAGTAATCAGCAGGCTAACAGGTGTTGAAATCCCAAAAGAGAGAAGAGGAATATTAGATAATCACTTTATGCCTGACACCTCGAGTAGCTTTAATAGCCGTAATTCCACTCAACTTAACTGCAACTCAAAATGATCCATGCCACTGGTTTCTTTTCGAGAACTACCTTCTGGCAAACCTTATTTCTCGCATTCCTTCTAACGTTTTCTGACTGGCCTATTCCAACTTATGTATTCTTTAATTCAACTGGGAATACAATTTAATTAATTGAATCATTTCCCAGTTACCAACCGACACCTCTCCCCAATTAAAACAAATAATACTATTATTTCCTTCTGGATTGATGAGCTCTGTTTCTGAAAATGAATACTGCTGTCTTTCACGGTATCACACATGTTCTCTAAAGACGTACAAAACAGTCTTTACAATCATATTCATTCTTTGTGTCTGCAACAAACTAAGTATCATGAAATGATGGCAAGGCTTGGGGCCGTTGAGAAGAGACGAATGCACCAAGAACTTGGGCAATTCCCCAGCCAGTACCCATATGCCCTTGGCAACAGCATCTTAACCCTCTCTCCGCCCTCAAAACACAGGTGCAAACACCGCCCGGCTACCTGCCTCCCGAGGTGCTCCGGACTGCTTCCTTACACGGAAAAACGCAAGGCATTTTGCTGTTCCTTAAAGCATGAACACAATACCTTCCAGAAACAATAGCAATGACACCGGTGCCAAGCACCTAACCCACAAAGTACTGGTCCTCCTGTTAACTCTGGTATTGCTGGATGGGAAACCCGGGCTACCTTCCCCATTCCGCTACCGGTATAAGTGCCCCCCCCCCCCCCCCAGATAAAGATGACTGTGTTCAAAACCCACACGAACTTCAGAAGCCCCGCAATGCTTCGGTCCCAGGCACCTAAGTACGGGCTCCCTTTCCAGAGATTGTCAAAAATGTCTCGCTCCTTCCCCTGCGAGTCTCCCGCATCCCGCCTCCGCGAGGATCAACTAGGAAACGGGCGAGTCCGAAGGGAAACACCGTCCTACTCCCCGCCCCACCCCCCAAGCCTGCCGAACGCGCCAAACCCAAGCCCAGCCGAGCCCGGCGGTGGGCGCCCCCGGCCGCCCGCGCCCCGCCGCTCGGGGAAGCCCCGCGCCGCCAACCCCGTCGAAGCCCCGGCCGCGCGCCCGCCCGCGGAGGCTCTGCCCGCCCCGCCGGCCGCAGCCCGCCGGTGGCCCCGCGGCGCCGTCCGGGGCGGCGGGCGGCCGGGCGGGAGGCGCCGGCGCGGGAGAGGCCCCGGCGTGGCGGCGGCGTCGGGGGCGCAGCCGGCCGGAGCCCGGCGGAGACGCGCCCCTCGGGGACCCGGGCGCGACCGGGCCCGGCGCCCGCTGCCCGCGGCGGGCGGCCCCCCAGCCCCGAGCGCCCCTCCTGAGCCCTCCCCGGCCGCGGGCGCCCTCGCCTTACCTGGCCCGCGGCGACGGTGGCGGCAGGCGCGGGACCGGGAGCCGCTCCGGCGGCGGCGGCGGCGGCGGCGGCGGCGGCGGCGGGGCCTGGGAGGGGAGGGAGGCGCCCGCGGAGGAGGAGCTCGGGCGGGGAGCGGGCGGGCGGCTTTGTTTCCACTGCGCCGAGCGGCCGACCCTGCGTCACCATGGCAACCGCCGGGGGCCGGGGGCCCGGGGGGGACACCCCCGCCCCCCGGCACCCAGGATCCGGGGCTTGCGGGGCCGCCGCCGCGACCCCCGCCCTCTCCCTCGGCAGTCTGGGTGCTCCGAGGGGACAAGGGACCCCCCCAACAAGGGGCCGCCACCGGCGCACACACACCCCTCTCCCGGTCTCCCTCACCAAATCGTTGGTCTCGCCCCGGCGAGAGGGGAAGGGGACAGACACGAGCAAGCTGAGGGCCAGTTCCCATTCCCACCCCGGTAGGCACCCCCCGCCCCTGGATTTCCCGCACTGGACATTCCGGGGCCCCGCCCACCACACCTTTCCGCGCGGGAGCCGTACCCTCAAAATGGAAATTCCCTGAAGAGAGAAGAAAGCGCAGGGCAAACTGGTAAAGTGTTGAGCAACTGGTACTCGGCGCTCTTGTTGCCACTGCCGCAGCGTGCGTGGAGCTGCCAAGGGGAACCATGCCTCGTCCTCCTCCTCCTCCTCCTCTTCCTCCTGCTCTTTCACCAGCATCGCCCCACCTGGGTCTGCTTTCACTCCATCCAAACCGCGCCTCAGCCGGGTGGAAGGCTCCAGGAGGAGAGATGCGGGAGGGGGAGTGGGCTTCGTGTTTTTATCATAAACAACAGGATGCACTTGTAACCTCACAAGCTGAAACTCAACTTTCAGGCTGCACTGTGAATCTCAGCGGCAGCCGCTGCTGCTCGGTTCCAGGCCGTGCGGGCTCACTCTGAGCCGGCGACCTGCCCCGAACTACGGACCGTGGCAGGGCCCTCCCCAGGAGAGAGTGGCGAGGCTGACCTTGGCCCCTGCGGGGCGTCCCTTCTGAAGGAAATTCTTGGAGAGGGAGGAAAAGTACTAGCAGACCCACGGCAATGCTTCCTCTAGAGGACAGAGCTGGAGGGCAGCTACCCTGGTGTGAGTGAGTCATCACCCCATACTATGTTTTCTTGAAAGATCAGTTCCTGAATCCCAAGCCCACGGTGTCTTCATTTAGACCCCAGGGAGCATGGCATTTATTTTCTGGCATTTGTGAATCACCAAAGGAATGTCAATAACTTAAATTAAAAAAAAAAAAATCCAGCATAGCCGATGTTCTCTGGGTTTGCTGCCTATCTGAGAAGCTATAAAGCAGAACAATGTTATTACCAATTGAAGCCATATGTATCAATCAATGAAAATATAAGATCCATTTTATGGTGGAGAATAGAAATAGCTTGTTCCTCTGGAAGGCTGGCCAGTTTCCTGTAACAGGAACATTGGTACTTCCAGATGAAGTCGAGAGACAAGGTCTTTCCGACAGGCTATTAGGCAGGTTGGCAGCATTTGTCAGAATTTAAGATGAGCAGGGGCGCCTGGGTGGCTCAGAGGGTTGAGCACCAGACTCATGGTTTCTGCTCTGGTCTTGATCTCAGCGTGGTGAGATCGAACCCCAAGACGGGCTCTGCACTCAAGGCAGAGTCTGCTTGTCCCTCTCTCCCCCCCAAACCCCTCCCCACGCATGTACTCTCTCCCTCTAAAATAAGTAAGTAAATAAATAAATAAAATCCCTAAAAAAATTTTAAGATATACGCGACTTTCACCCTGCTATCTCAATTAGAAATCTGTCATGCATAAAGATACAAGTGTGCAGTTACAGATGCACAAGCATGCAGTATGCAGCAGTTTTGTAGTAGCAGAAATTTGAAATGACTTGTATATCCATCAATAATCATGTGGCTAAATAAATTTGGCACATTCATACCATATAATACTATGTAGCCATTACAAATAATAAAATATATAAGATACACAGGAAGATAATGATTTCTTGTTTTTTAAAACAAAAAGAGAGGCTGCAGAAAAACATGTATGGGCTGATCTATTTCTGTGCAAGAGAATTCCTAGATGGATAGACACACACACACATAGACATAGTCATATAGGCAAAGGTCTGGAAGAATACAAACCTAATTGTTAACAGTGGTTATCTCTGAAACTAGGGTAAAAACTAGAGGAATTCTTACTTGTTACTACATACAGCTCAGAATTATTTGATGTATTTATTGTTGTTTTTCGATGAGC
>JAQQSY010006251.1:0-11159 GCA_028646535.1 Procyon lotor | reverse complement strand
TTTTTTTTTTTTAATTTTATTTCTTTATTTGACAGAGAGATCACAAGTAGGCAGAGAGGCAGAGAGAGAGGGGGAAGCAGGCTCCCTGCTGAGCAGAGCCTGATGCGGGGCTCGATCCCAGGACCCTGAGATCATGACCTGAGCCGAAGGCAGAGGCTTTAACCCACTGAGCCACCCAGGCGCCCCCCAAAATTCCCAGTCTTAAAGAGACTCACCTGGGGAATCATTAGGACCTTTGACATTTAAAACCCTGAAATTCTATTAAGGATTCACAGACTCCAACAGCAATAGGCTTATGTGAGATGCTATTATAATACAATTTCTTCAATATCTCCATAGTTACTACCCAGAAAATATTTACCGAGCTAATTTTGACTAAATACCAGGCACTATGCCAGTCAACAAGTACAAAATCAGCAAGACAGATCTCAGCCCTGAGGAGAATGGAGAATGTAGATAAGTAAATGATATTAGCACTGATGAAAATATTGGGTACTATTAGAGATGAAGGAGCTATTCATCAGTGCCTGTCTGAATTGGCCAATTTGAGCTCCGTTTTGAAGGGTGAGTAGGAGTTTTCCAAGTGAACCTGGCTGGGGACTCCACGCAGAGAAATGAGAATGTGGATGAGTAGATCCCCTTTGGAAAACTGGGTGCATTTGTTTCTATTCCTGCTTTTAAAAATTACCATAAACTCAGCAGCATAAAACAACACAGATTTATTACCGTAGAGTTCTGGAGGTCAGAAGTCCAACCTGAGCTAAAAGCAACGTATCGTGTTCCTTTCTGGAAGCTCTAGGGGAGGATGTGTTTCTTGCCTTTTGCAGCTTCTAGCCGCTGCCATGTACTTTAGCTCGTGGCCCCTTATTCCATCTACAAAGCCAACAATAAAGTTCAAGTCCTCCTTATATTCTCTTTTCTCACCATTATGTCTCTCTGACCACAGCCAAAAAAAGTTCTCTGGTTTTAATGATTCATGCAATTAGGTTGAGCCCACCTGAATAATCTAGGTTAATCTCTCCATCTCCAGGTCCATAGCTTCGATCACATTTGCTAAGTCCCCTTTGCCGTTTAAGGCAACATATTCACAAAATCTGGGGACTAGGGCATGCACGTCTCTGGGGGACCATACTTTTGCCTCCCATACCGTGCATCAGTTTACCAAGTGACTTGGATGGGCCAGCATGATTCGAGAGGATAAGTTGGAGACCGAACATAAAAGGTCCTTATGTGTCAGTTTAAGGAGTACTCAGTTTATCCTTTGGGGGTCCAAGAGCCACTGAAGGCTGTAAGCTGGGGGTTTCCCTCTTAGAGATCTCTTTGGCTGTACTGGCTGATCATAGGAATCAGTGAGGGGTTGCTTGTTAGTAAGACTGATATGCAGGCTTGGGGATTCTCGTTGAGGAGGTCCAGGGTGAGCGTGCAGGAACTGGTTTATGACCAGTCGGCTTACCAGTGCAGGACTGGAGAAGTTAGTTGAGAATATAGCAGGACTGGCGAGAGACTAGTGAGGAGGCTGTGCCATCAGTCCTGGGGAGAACTAATGAACACGTAAACTAGCAAACACATAGCATAGCAAGCAGCTCTGCGGATGGAGACAAGTAGGTGGATTTTCGGAACATTTAGCAGGGAATTTTGGCAGTGCTATTGGTGATCTGTCGGATGCAGCTCTGGGCAATGGAAAATGCATGTTTTAGAATCAGACGGACGTGACTTCAAATCCTGGCCCCAGCCGCCACCTATAAGCGGATGGACTTTGCTGAAATAATGTCTCTGAATCCTAGGATCTTTGACTATCACATGAGGATAATAGTATAAAATTTACAGAATTTATAAAGATTAGTAATAATCTATCTGAGGTGCCTAAAATATAATAGGCATTCAGAAATGGCCATGACTATTATTATTGTTACAGTAGTGGTTGATGTTGCTTAATGGTTATGAAAGGCGGTGGTGGCTGATAGAGAAGGTAAAGCTAACTCACGGAGGGCTGGGCTTGGATGACCAGAGGGGTGCAAGGGCCATTCACCCCGACGGAAGATAGAGGAGGAGGAACAAGCTGGGGTGCGAGGTGATGAGTTTCAGTTTTGAACCAGTTGAGCTGGAGGGTCCAGAAGGGAAGAAGATACGTAGTCTTGGAGTCAGAAAACAAGAAAATATGGGTAAAAGCTAGGTGGTTTTTCCACGGATCCGAAACTTTTAAAAGACATCTTTGAACATGAGCCACGAAACTGTAGGAATCAAAAGAGCTACTAATTCATCAAAGCCTTTTTACTGCTTAAATCACTTGGTGTATTGTAATAATGCAAAAGTAATTACCATGTTCCTGTTAAAGTAATAATACCCTGACAACCGAAAGGCGTGCTTAGACAACCACAAGGCCCTAAACATTCATTCTGAGCCCTCACAGAGCTATTTGGTTTGTGGTTTTACAAGTTTTCTGGGAGCGGGGTCATGAGGAGGTTAATAGACCAAGCGGGGATTCCTCTGGGAGCCGGCTGCAGCCCACGTTTGGGTCTCTGCAGCACCTTGTGCACTTCCTTGCTTTGTTAACCCAACCCTGGACCCCCCTGGTGAAAGGACTAACTGCATTGTTAGTGTGCCCTCTCTGGGCTCTGCTAATTCGACTCTCCTTCCTGCTAGAGCTATAAGGTGTCTGTTCCTTCTGTCTGTGGACTTGGGAAGAGGTCTGATTCCTTTTTCTCACTGGCACCTGAGGACCGGAGGGTGAAGCCCAGCTGCCTTGGGGTCCCCTAAGTCTCTAAGACACACTGATCCTTGCAACTTGGAGTTCATCTCTAGAACTTTCCTTTCATGCTCGAAACTTTGGTAGTCCACAACTAAAGTCACCTGGCAGATAGCCTCATCTACGTCCCCTTCCAGTCCCTCCGACCCACCAGCAGAAGAGCTCAGGACTGGGAGTCAGGATTTCTAGGGCAAAGTCCCGGCCTCCTCGTCTCCCAGCTGGTTCCCAGCTGGAACCAGACACGTATCCTCTCGCTATAGCACGATGTGCTCCTTCCGTGGATTCATTTTATTTTAGATACAAATCCCTTGTTCAAATGAAATCTGAAGTGGAAGCCAAAAGTAGGAAGCAGGGAACAAGGCCCAGCACCCTAAAGACATGAGGATGGCAGTCCCCACGTCTGTTCACTTGCCCCCAACCCAGCCGAGCCCCCGAGGCAGCCCTGGGCATCTTTGCACAATGCATCGCAAAAGGTCCCTTAGTGTTCTCGTGGTCTCCCCTTTGGAAATTCTGCTCATTCCATCTCCTTCCTGGGACCAGTGGGTGGCTATCAAGGGGCCCAGAGATCATGTGTAAACTCAGTCTCTCGTTTCAGGCTCCTCACAGCCTGACTCAGACTGACCCTTCTGACTTCAGATTCTATGACGCCCACCACCGCAACCCTCTGGTCTCATGACAGTCCCCGAATCGTACTTACATTGTCCTGCCTTTGTACTCGACTCTTCTCCCAGACTTATACCCTGTACCAGTTTTCTATTGCAGCTGTTACACGTGACCACACACTCAGTGGCTTAAAAATATACATTTGTTATCTTAGAGTTTGAGGTCCGAGGTCGGACAGGGATCTCTCAGGGCCAAAGTGCAGGTGTCAACGCGGGCTACTTTCCCTTGCGGAGTCCAGTGGACGACCTGTTTCCTGGCCTTTTCCAGCTCCTGGTGTCGGCCCTTTCTCCATCTTCAAAGCCAGCAGTGTTGGCATCTCTCTGGGCCTTTGTTCTGTACTCATGCCTGCCTCTGCCTCCCCTCTTCTCTCTCCCTCTCCCACTTCTGAGGATCTTCGTGATGACCGTGAGCCACCCAGATAATCCAGAATAATCATCCCACTGCAAGACCCGTAATCACATCTGTAGAGCTATCTGACGTAACCACAGCTCCAGAGCCTTGGACAGTTTTGAGGGCCGCGGTTCTGCCCACCCCACAGCCCAGTAGCCATCCATCCACGTCCCGTGTGTGAATAGCAGACTTGACTGAGGAGTGAGGAAGATCACAGGGATAAACAGACGCTTCATCACAGCCACGCAAACTACTGCAAATGGACTCCCAACCATAATCCTGTGGGCCTTCCCACCTCTGAGGGTGGTTCTCTGCCATTTCCCACAGAGCACACTCACCTCACCCCTGCCTTCTGCCCCCCCCCACCCCCCCACTGCCTCTGGTCCCCCACCTCGCCTTTTGCTTCTCCACTCTCTTCCTCTCCCCATGGATTGACACTGGGAACTCTAGGTTCTTCTCACTCTGTTCCACAAAACACTTAAACTTCCTCCAGCCCCAGCTTCCAACCTCAGCACCCTTGAAAGGGCTCAACTGAACAAAATGGCCTCCGTCTGATGAGAGTTACCGCCTCAGAATGTGATTAGGGTTGTTGGTCCCAATTTGTCCCTCACGGTGGTGACACGATATAACACGGTAACTTGTCCACAGACATGGTGCCACATTTATACATTTTCTCTTTTTTAGATGAAGATACCTCAGGAAAATGTCTTAGAAATTATTGCCAGCTGGGGCAGAAGAATGGAAGCTGGAGTTCATGCTTTCCCTTCTCATAAAAGGAGAGACTGTTAACACGAGAGATGAATCTAAATAAAAATGTGGACTTTTCTTTTTTTTGTTTTTAAGATTTTACTTATTTGACAGAGAGAGATCACAAGTAGGCAGAGAGGCAGGCAGAGAGAAGGGGAAGCAGGCTCCCTGCTGAGCAGAGAGTCCGATGTGGGGCTCGATCCCAGGACCCCGAGATCATGACCTGAGAAGGCAGAGGCTTTAACCCATTGAGCCACCTAGGCACCCCAAAATGTGGACTTTCAAAGACTGGTTAAAAGTTCTAAGTTGCATTCCTCCATGGTACTCCACCATGAACCGTCTCTAGACTGTTAGAACTTAGGGTTGGAAACCAAATTTTATTTGGTGTCATGTCCCCAGCACCCTAGTATAGTACTGCCCATAACTGATCCTGAATACATTTTGATTGATATAATTAATAGATACAGCGCAAAAATCTATTATTTATTGACACGATAAGATAACTTTTCCCCACACACAAATGGAGTCCTGTTTTTTTTTGTTTGTTTGTTTGTTGTTTTTTTTTTTAACTCAGAAAGGAGATTGCCTCTCTTTATGTTCTGGGATATTTGAGGATGGGCTGTGTTTCCCACCACCAAGTGAGAACTGGTGTAAAGGGAGGTGAGTAAAACAATAGATATACCCCTGCACAGGGGATGTTGGAACAGAGAATTGGCATAAAGGATGGAGTGTTTTAAAGCCACACATTAGTATTAACATCTGTACAAAAACAAGCTTTCAAACTGTGAGCCAACGGAATTTACAGCAGACTATTAATTTCTCATTCTGCTGCTGAGTTAGATGTGTATTCTCAACAGTGAGTCACTCACCAGAGTTCCAAGAAGCAGTAATCTCCAGCCACCCAAGAAACACAGGAGAGGCATCTGGAAATTAATTCTCACTCTTGTAACTCAGTACAGATCTTCCTCCACTTATGATGGGGTTACCAATAAACCCACCATAAGTTGAAAATACTGTACATGGACAATACATTTAATACACCTAACCAGCCAAGCATCATAGCTTAGCCTAGCCTACCTTAAACGTGCTCGGAACACTTAGCTCACTTGAGCAAAATCATCTCACATGACACCTATTTTATAATAAAGTATTGAATCTCTCACACACTTTATTGTGTATTACACTGGAAGTGAAAACAGAATGGCCATATGCGTATCGAATGGTTATAAGCGTATCGGTGGTTTATCCCTGTGATCTGGGGCTGTCTGGGAGCCGCGGCTGCTGCCCAGCATCACAGAAGAATATTATACATGTATCACCAGGGAAAAGATCAACACTCAAAATTTAGAATTCGAAGTACAGTTTCTACTGGAATACAAATCACTTTCTCACTGTCACAAAGTCAAAAAGTTCATAAATCTAACCGTCAAAAGTTGGGGACTGTCTGGGGGCACCTGGGTGGCTCAGTGGGTTAAAGCCTCTGCCTTCGGCTCAGGTCATGATCTCAGGGTCCTGGGATCGAGCCCCACATCGGGCTCTCTGCTCAGTGGGGAGCCTGCTTCCCCCTCTCTCTCTGCTTGACTCTCTGTCTGCTTGTGATCTCTCTCCTCTCTGTCAAATAAATATATAAATAAACAATTAAAAAAGTTGGGAACTGTCTGTATAATATATAACATTTTGTGTCCTATAGTTGGCAAATAGAACCATTTTCTCATATACAGTTTGTAAACAAAATTTGAAACTTTCCTTTATATAATGGGGACTACCAGGAGAGGCTGTCTCTGAGAATGTGAGGGCATTGTATGCCTTTTCCAGTAAGACATGCGGTGATTAGTAGGGCCCTGCTCACTGTGGTCAGGAAATAGTGGAAAAACATGGAGAACAACAAAAGCTTTCACTTCCAAAAGAGTACAGCTAACTCATGACTATTTGTGCAGACAGAGAAAGGGTTAAGTCTCACAGTTTTAGGATGCCTGGGTGGCTCCTGTTAAGCTTCTGGCTCTTGATTTCAGCTCAGGTCATGATGTCAGGGTCATGAGACTGAGCCCCAAGTCAGGCTCCACACTCAGTGGGGAGTCTGCTTCTCTCTCTCTCTCTCTCCCTCTCTCTCTCCCTCTCCCTCTGCTGCTCCCCACTACCCTGCTCACGAGCACTGGCTCTTTGTCTCAAATAAATGAATAAATCTTAAACAAACAAACAATTAAAAAAAACTCCCAACTTCAAGAAGTAAATCAGTTTCATATCTTTATCACTTCTGCCCAAGCAAAATGAGCATCACCCTTGCGATTTTGAATATCACCTTCATCCCTCAATAATTAACTATTCATTCGTTCATCTGGCAAATACTCCTCAGGCACCTGCTGGCATTGTGGTTGGTGTAGTGACAGAGAAACGTACTTGGTGAAGAGTACATAGTTCAGGCCGGAGGGCAGCAAGGGGGAGGCATTAGCTCAGGGCAGTGGCTATAGAGCTGGGTCTCGGGGGAGTGGAGAAGAATTGGAAAGTTTGGGGGCGGTGATTCCACACAGTAGGAGAAGGAGCCAGTGGAAGGGGAGAGGTAGAAGGTGCAGGGGAGAAAGAGCAATGACAGAATTAGATCAGGAGAAGGTAGGGAAAGTTTGAAGTCAAGGACATAGGATTATGGAATTAACAGTGAATGGAAGAAAATATTTTTTCTTCTTAATCCTTTGACTCTAGTATAAAGATACCAAAAAGCAACACAATAAACAAAATTAGGAGGGAACTGAGCAGAAGGATGAAAAAGAACCTCAGGAGTTCCTGGGTCCCTCAGAGGGTGTGGTGACAAGAGTCAGAGAACACAGTGACAGAACCAGGCACCTGGCCTATGAAGAAGGGGATAGCATAGCTAGCAAATTCAAGCACCAAATATAGGGCTGGTTCAGGAACCACTGGGCCGAGTACTGTCCAGCTGGGGATATGGAGCCAGGGAAGCCAGGCACATCATCTGGGGCCTCTGCCAGTCCTAGTGTCTCCAGGTCTTAGGTTCCTCCAGCTTCTCTCTGCTTAACCTCCTGGGAATTCCAACAACCATCTCCTCCACCCCCAGCTCAGTGATACCGAGAGCAAGGACTCCAGCAAGGGGGTCTGGTGACCCCAGTTCTGGTCCCAGTCTCTGACTTTCCTGTCATAGACTAGAAGTCAGGTTCTGAAGTCTCTTCTGGCCCCAGACTCTATCATAATCTCCTGTCCATGGCACCTCAGCTCCAAGGTGGAGCTAAATCTCTAGAGGAGAATGTTCCAGTACGAGGACACATCTGAATTTATAGACCAATTCATCCACTGAAGCATCCCGTGCTCCCTTGAGGGAACCATGATGAAACCCCATGACAACTGTGTCTGTCCAGAGAGATTCATCTGTGTGCTGTGTAAAGCTGTGGATTGTTCTTCATTCCTGCTTAGTGTTCCGCAGTGTGTATTCACCCGTTCTTCAGGTGATGGATGGACAGTTGAGTTGTTTCTATTTGGGGCTATTACAAATAATGCTGCTGTGAGAATGTTTGCATCTGCCATTGGACTGACTTGCACCAAATATCTGTGACGTTGTATAGTCACAGGGGGAGGGGCGTTGCTGGCTCATGGGGCATGTGAGTATTAAGCTCTGGTAGATTTATATTGTCAGAATGATTGTAAAGTGATTTCACCAATTTACACTTTCATGAGCAATACATAAGAGCTTCTGTACCTTCAACAAACAAGCAGAACTGAGAGACTTAAATTTTTGCTCATCTGGTGACCACGTGGTTTTCATTTTCATTTCCCAAATGAATTGATCCCCTTCCATAAGCTTGTTGGCACTCGGGCCTTCCTCTTATATGAAGTCACCATTCAAGACTTGCCCATTTTTCTAATTAATTTGTATGAGGTCTTTATATACTTTAGATACTAGTCCTTTGTGTGTTTTATATTGCAAATATTTTCTCCCATTCTGTTGTTTGTCTTTTCACTCTTTATGATGCCTTCTAATGAATGGAATTTTAAAATTTTAATGTAGTCTGTATTTCAGTGCTCCTCAGATTGTCTGTGGCAGACACATTTGGGGGACTTTAATTTCCAATCAGTCACAGACTGATGTTTCTATGAAATACAATAAAAATCAACTAATATAAAACTTAAATAGAAAATACAGGCATTAAAATATTTATAAAAGGAATAAATATTTATATAAAAGAGGGGGAAAGAGAATTAAGGGATGGGAAACTTCCAAAACCAAGTGAATAGTTTCAAGCTCCTTCATAATTACCTTTGTCTACACACAAATCCAAAGATCCGTGGGCACACGCTTTCCTGGTCTGGCAGCCACAGAGTTCAGGCCAGATCATAACCAGCCAGAGGGTGAGCAGCCCAGGAAGGATCTTGCCACCTCCTACCCTGGTTTAGTTCTACCGATGGGCTCTCCACACCAGCAACTCAGTCTCTACCTCAGATATCCATGGACTGTGTCATGTAGCCTCACTCAAACCTCCTTGCTAAGGCTCCCCTTTATTTGAGCCAAGAGAAGTTGCCCAACTTTGAATTGCATGCCAGTTCCTTTTCTTTTTTTTTTTTTTTTAATTTTTTTAAGGGGGCATGGATGGAGGAGCAGAGGGAGAGAGAGAGAGAGAGAATCTTAAGCAGACTCCACCCTGAGTGCAGAGCCCAACATGGGGCTCGATCTCACAACCCTGAAATTATGACCTGAGTTGAAATCAAGAGTTGTGCTCTAAACTAACTGAGTCACCCACACACCCAGAATCCCACGCCAGTTCTCAGCAGATTTTACCTGTGTGATGATCTCAGTTTTAACCGGGATAGTGATTTTAAACATATATCCTCCCAAGAAAGAGAAAGAACAAGGAGATGGTACTTCCTCAGAGGGTCACACCTTGATAGCTTCCTCCTCTTCTTTGATGGGCTTCTGGTGAAAAAGTGTCTTTCTCAGGCAGTTGTAAAGAGAAAATAGGAATATAGAGACAATTACTGTCAAAATTAAGCCAGTCCTTTCTGCTCTCTCCAGTCCCCAAACAGGATTTAAGTACTGGCTTGGAGGACTATCGTGTATGCAGTCATTTCCCAGAACCGTGACAAATAACCACTATAAGGTCAACATTATTTGGGTTGTAAAGAAAATTCCAGAGTGAGCATGAAGCTATATCTTCACAGCCCAGGCAAAGAAGCTAAGGCCCCAGAGGTTTCAATAATGTCATTCAATCAACAGTAATTTTTTTTTATAACTTTTTATTGTGAAATAAAACAAAAACACGGAAAACCACACAAAACAAATATATAGCTTAGTATCGTCAGCCAAATACCCTTGTAATCATCAGCCAAGTGAAGAAATAGAGCCTTGCCAGCACGCCAGAGATCCTCCCGTGTGCTCTGACTTTACTAAAGTTACAACCTCCTACATTTCTCCAAAAGTAACCATGCTGTTGATTTTGTACGAATAGTGAGTGTCCTTATGGTTCTTTATGGTTTTTCACTCAAATTCAGGTCCTTAGACTCTGTAATTTAGTCTCACTCATTTAAAGAGTTTGGATATGTCTCTTAATCTATAGCTTCTCTTCCACCCCTTTCTTTCCCTTACACTTCTAGTAAAGAACCCTGGCCATTTGACCAATAGCATTGGTTCTCAAACATAAACCTGCATCAGAACCACTTGGAGAGCTCATTAAAATACAGATTGCTGGACCTCACTTCATGAATTTCTGATTCCGTAGGTCAGGATGGGGCTTGAGTATTTGCTTTTCTAGAAGGTTCCCAGGTGATGTAGGTGTGGCTGGCATGGGACTACACATTGGGAATCACTGACCTATGGAATTCTCCACAGTTATGATTTGTATTCAATATGTTCCACTGTCCTTTGTTTCTTGCAGATTGGGAGCTGGATTCAGAGGCTTGATAAGATTCAAGTCCTCTACCTTTGGGGAGAATATAGATCATGTGTTCTTTCATCAGGAGGCCCAGAATGTCTGGATAGCTCTTTATTAGGATATTAGCAGCCATGGATGTTCACTTCCTAGACACACTGATTCACTTTAGTGACATTCAGATGATATAATTTAGTTTTAATTTATTAGCTGGAATAATGTTATAAAGTGATGCCTTCCTTTTCAACTATTTGGTTACACAGTGGTAAAGTTCATATAGGAAAGGATGAATGTTTGATTCCTTCCATTTATTTACCAGTTTTCAAGATAGTAAGTTTTCCTATTATCCTCCAAAGTTGATAACTTATTTTTATATTTAAAAAATATCATTATGAACGCATCAATTCAAGTATATTTTTTGTGTTGCATTCATGGTAGTTATTATCATTTATTGAACTCAGATTTACTCCATCTTTGGCCAAGGGAAACCTCTTCAAGTCGGAGTTTTTTTTAAGATTTTATTTATCTGAGAGAGAGAAAGCATGCACAAGCAGGGAAAGCTGCAGAGGGAGAGGGAGAAGCAGTCTTGGTTTCTTGAAACCAAGAAGCCTTGGTTTCTTGAAGTAGTGTTTCAAGATGGTAAGTCTGAACATTAGGGGTGTTCACAGGTACCTGGGTTGATTCCTGTTTCTAGAGCTTTTCAGTGGGTACATACAATGTACACACACACACACACACACACACAC
>JAQQSY010006249.1:0-11160 GCA_028646535.1 Procyon lotor | reverse complement strand
ATAGATAGATAGAGATCTCTTCCTATTCTTATAAAGCCACCAATCCAACCTAAAATACCCTTATGAACTTACCTAACCTTTATCACTTCCTGAAAGTCCTACTGCAAATACAGTCACATTGGGGATTTGAGCTCCAATCTATGAAATTTAAGGGTAGACAATTCAGTCTATAGCACACATCTCAGGTGTTCCAAGCACTGTGCTGGGCATGGAGCAGGAATATGTGTACTTTGGGCAGAGTGAAGGTGCTCAGAATATATAATAGCTATATTATAATTGTTGATTTTACCAGCTGACTCAGCCAACAATCTAATTCCCTCTTTTAGCAGTTCGTGGACACCGACTCACTCTGGCTTTTGGATATTAACAATATCCCTTCATTTTTATTAATGTAAAAAGGAAAGGAAAGGAAGGGATCAGTGCTCTAGATAGACTGGCTTAGGGACTAGTTTTTTTATGTTATGTTATGTTATGTTATGTTATGTTATGTTATGTTATGTTATGTTATGTTATGATGTTATGTTATGTGTTATGTTATGTTTTATGTTAGTCACCATACAGTACATCATTAGTTTTGATGTAGTGTTCCAAGATACATTGTTTACATATAACACCCAGTGCTCCATGCAATTCACACCCTCCTTAATACCCATGATCAGGATCACCCATCATCCCAACCCTTCCACTCTAAAACCTTCAGTTTGTTTCTCAGAGTCCACCGTCTCTTATGGTTCATATACCCCTCCAATTTCCCCCCCTTTACTTTTCCCTTCCTTCTCCTAATGTCCTCCATGCTATTCCTTATGTTTTACAAGTAAGTAAAACCATATGATAATTGACTCTCTCTGCTTGACTTAGTTCACTCAGCATAATCTCCAGTCCCATCCACACTGATGCAAAAGTTGGGTATTCATCCTTTCTGATGGCTGAGTAATATTCCATTGTATATATGGACCACATCTTCTTTATCCATTTGTCTGTTGAAGGGCATCTTGGCTCTTTCCACAGTTTGGCTATTGTGGACATGGCAGCTATGAACATTTGGGTACATAAGGCCATTCTTTTCACTACATCTGTATCTTTGGGGTAAATAGTGCAATTCCAGGGTCATAGGGAAGCTCTATTTTTATTTTTATTTTTCCCCCAAATACTTTTATCTTTTCAGTGTTACAACATTAATTGTTCATGCACCACACCCAGTGCTCCATGCTCTATTTTTAATTTCTTCAGGAATCTCCACACCATTTTCCAAAGTGGCTGCACCAACTTGCATTCTCACCAACAGTGTAAGAGAGTTCCCCTTTCTCCACACCCTCTCCAACATTTGTTGTTTACTGTCCTGTTGGTTTTGGCCATTCTAACTGGTGTAAGGTGATATCTCAGTGTAGTTTTGATTTGGATCTCCCTGATGGCTAATGATAATGAACAATTTTTCAGTGTCTGTTATCCATTTGCATGTCTTCTTTGGAGAAGTGTCTGTTCATATCTTCTGCTCATTTTTGATGTGATTATTTGTTTTTTGAGTGTTGAGTTTGAGGAGTTCTTTATAGATCTTAGATATCAGACCTTTGTCTGTAGTGTCATTTGCAAACATCTTCTCCCATTCCGTGTGTTGCCTCTTTGTTTTGTTGACAGTTTCCTTTGCTGTGCAGAAGCCTTTTATCTTGATGAAGTCCCAAAAGTCCATTTTTCACTTTTGTTTCCTTTGCCATTGGAGACATATCCTGAAAGAAGTTGCTGTGGCTGATGTGGAATAGGTTACTGCCTATGTTCTCCTCTAGGAGTTTGATAGGTTCCTGCTTCACATTGAGGTCTTTTATCCATTTTGAGTTTATCTTCGTGTATGGTGTAAGAGAATGGTCAAGTTTCATTCTTCTACATAGAGCTGTCCAATTTTACCAGCACCATTTATTGAAGAGACTGTCTTTTTTCCACTGGATATTTTTTCCTGCTTTGTCAAAGATGATTTGAACATAGAGTTGTGGGTCCATATCTGAACTCTTTGCTCTGTTCCACCAGTCTTTGGGTCTGTCGTTGTGGCAGTACCAAGATGTCTTGGTGATCACCACTTTGTAGTAAAGGTCGAAATCAGGCAATGTGATGTTCTCAGTTTTGTTTTTCTTTTTCAACATTTCCTTAGCAATTCGGGGTCTTTTCTAGTTCTATACAAATTTTAGGATTGTTTATTCCAGCCTTTTGAATAATGCCAGTGGAATTTTGATCGGGATGGCATTGAAAGTATAGATTGATCTGGGCAGTATAGACATTTTAACAATGTTCGTTGTTCCAATTCATGAGCATGGAATGCTTTCCTACCTTTTTGTGTCTTCTTCAATTTCTTTCATGAGCTTTCTGTAGTTCCTCGAGTACAAATCCTTCACCTCTTTGGTTAGGTATATTCCCAGATATCTTATGGTTCTTGGTGCTACAGTAAATGGAATCAATTTTCTAATTTCCCTTTCAATTTTTTCATTGTTAGTGTATAGGAAAGCCACTGATTTCTGTGCATTGATTTTGTATCCTGCCACATTACTGAATTGCTGTATGAGTTCTAGTCGTTTGGGGGTAGAGTCTTTTGGGTTTTCCATATAAAGTAACATGTCATCTGCGAAGAGAGTTTGACTTCTTCTTTGCCTATTTGAATACCTTTTATTTCTTTTTGTTTTCTGATTGCTATTGCTAGGACTTTTAGTACTATGTTGAACAAAAGTGGTAAGAGTGGGTGTTTTTGTGTTCCTGATCTCAAAGGGAAGGCTGACAGCTTTTCCCCATTGAGAATGATACTCGCACATGGACTTCTCAAATTAACCATATGGTCCTCTCACTTGATGCAGAAAAAGCGTAGGACAAAATACAGCATCAATTCCTGATTAAAACTCCTCAGACTATATGGGTAGAGGAAACATTCCTCAACTTCATAAAATCTATCTATGTAAGGTGGTATTCAATGGAGTTTTGATTTGAATTTCCCTGATGGCTAATGATGATGAACATTTTTTCATGTGTCTGCTAGTCATTTTTTTGGTCTTCTTTGGAGGTTCGTCCTTGTCTTCTGCCCATTTTTTGATTTGATTATCTTTTTCTTGAATATTGAGTTTGAGAAGTTCTTTATAGATCTTGGATATTGGCCCTTTTCTGTAGTGTCATTTGAGAATATCTTCTCCCATTCTGTTGGTTGCCTGTTTTGTTGACTGCTTCCTTTGCTGTGCAAAAGGTTTTTATCTTGATGAAGTCCCAAAAGTTCATTTTCGCTTTTACTATCTCCAGCTAGGTCCATCCCTCAGTGGTATGTTTTCCTACTTCTTATATCTTTTCCTCCATAGTGTAGAAAATCTCAGGATGGTTCTGGGTTTTGTTGACAGTAATCCACCAATGAACACATCTGCTTGATCTTGAACCCAGGCCTGGTAACTTTTGCTGTTGACTTGGAATTCTTGTCATTTATATGCATGACTTGGAAATATCATATGACATAAATATAACAGCACAAACAGGCATGTCTTATTTTATTGCACTTCATCACACTTCACAGATATTGTATTTTTTGCAAACTGAAGGTCTGTGACAAGCCTACATGGGGCGAGTCAACTGGCACCAGTTATCCAATGACATTTGCTCACTCACTTCATGTCTCTGTGTCACAGTTTGGTAATTCTTAAAATATTTCAAACTTTTTGATTATTATTATGTTTGTTTTGGTGGTCTGTGATCAATGATCTTTGACCTTACTATTGTAGTTGTTCAGGGCCTTCACAAACCACCCATGAGAACAAACTTAGTGGATAAATGGTGTGTATTCTGACGGGTCCTCCGACTGGTTATTCTCCCATCTCTTTCCCTCTTCTCAGGCATCTCTGTTCTTTGAGATGAAACGATATTGATATTAGGCCCATTAGCAACCCTAAAATGGCCTGTGAGTGTTCAAGTGAATGAAAAGGTCAGATAAACTCTTCATTTAAATCAAATCTAGATGAACAATTAATCTTGTAACATTGAAAAAATAAAATAAACATATTTGGGGAAAAATTAAAAATTTTAAAAAATTTAAAAAATAAATCAAATATAGATATAATTAAGCTTAGTGAGGGAAGGGAAGCATGCAGAAAGCCAAGACAGGCCTCCTGGATCATTGATATAAGACACTGAAGCTCTGACTCCAGACAAGACAGCAGGAAGGGGTCAGGCATTGGTCTCCCAGCCAGACTTAGGGCTCCAAAGAAAGAACAATGTCCTGTCCAGCCTGAGATTGGACATACTGCGGGACTGTGAAGGAGATATTTGCAGCTCCATGTCTGTTTCTTAGGCAAATTTTCCTCTTGTTCCTCTAAGCTATAAGTACATGATTTCCCTATGGGGCAATGGTCTGGACACAAAGGGAACTTTTCCTACCGAGTTTCTGATCCTAGGACACTACATGATAATCCAGGTGAATTCAGTTTTGATTCCTTCTTCTCCTCTCATCTCCTGACTCCCAGATGTCTAAACCTGCAGCAGCTCATCACACTCACTTCTTTCTGCCCATACATCTTGCCCCCGTGCTATAATAAAAAAAACTTTTGTACCATAAAATGTCTCAAGAATTCTTTCTGGACTGTTGTGTTCAACCACCCCACATCTTAATAATATCCCAATTGAAAAGGACAGCCTGTTATATAGCAAGAGCTGACTGACACAATAATCCAAATGGACAGACCTGAGGCAGTTAGAACATGTGTGCATTTTATTTGTGGCTTATGATCTGACATTAAGGAGAGCAGTCATGATCATTGTATTCAAGTTTATTTCTGATGACTTTATTAACAAGTGACTGTATATGGGCTCCTTTCTGGGTCACTGGGAGAGTTTGAAGGACATGTGTATTGGTGCAGAACTGCTGATTCTGAACCACATGCCTGGCAGGACATCCAGCTCCTGTGAAGCATCTTCTGATCATGCAGGTGGAAGAGATTTCTGAGCAGGAAGAAGGCAGAAAATGGACGATGTTGATATTGTTCATTCACCATCTCTTAGCATTTGTGACAAATATTAGGAAAGGAATGATTTCATGAACAATAGAAAGAGCCATATTACCTTGTAGCTTTGTAAATTTTCAGTAGAAACAGGGAGATAATTCAATGACAAAATATGCAATGAACTAACCAACCCTTCATCTCAATGAGTAAACCCCTTCAGTTGTGGACGCCAATTTTCCTCACTCCAATAAGTAGATGCACAACATGAACTCTGATGTTAAAAAAAAAAAAAGAAAAAAAAAAGAAATATTTTGTGTAGTAACAAAAGTGTTTTGAAATTTTGCTTCATCATGTTTATGGTCATCCTGACACTAAGAACATCTCAGGTTTATCTTTTTTTTTTTAAATCAAATTTGTCTTTCGATGTAGACTCCCCTGGAGAAATATGTTTGCTAATCAGTGCCTGCCAGGGGCTATGGTAGGCTCTCTGGACAGGAGCTGAGTCACAGAATAAAAACAAGACACTGGTTAGGAAACACAGGAGCATGTTTGTAGAGTAAGTGCCCGACATTAAGCTTTGGATTTCTGAGGCATCCACTTCAAAGACAACAATGGTGACTAAACACATTGTCAGGTGTAGGACACAATTACCAGAGAAGCACTCAGCCTACTCCAGCCATGAAGTACCTCTTCAGAAAGCCCTGGGTAACTTTTATACTGACAAGTGAGTGACCCTGCTTTTCCCCTGGAGCAGCTGAATTCTAATCATATAAAATTCTCCAACAATGTGTGAATCCACAAACCTCTAACCATTCTGGTCATGGACCCCAGTAAAGGCAGACCCCTCAAAGGCAGCGCTCTCTCTCTCTCCCTCTCAATGCCTCTCTTCATCTCTGAGACCTCCTCCAAGGGCCTTTGGGATCCCATGTGCCCTCCGGGACCTATGAGGAATAAACCTGGTTTTGTTAGAGTTTTCTGATAGGCGTTGCTGAGGCGTGTCTTGCAATCACAGTAAGAATCCAAGGGCTGGTGAGCCACAACAGAAGCTTTGGTCAGGGCAGCATCTATGGGAATGTCCACAGGCACAGGTGCAGGGGAGTGACTGGGCTTTCCTAGCCCGAGCATCCCTGTCCATAGCCTGAGACATAAAGGGAACAGTGCTAGTGACCACATTGTCAGGAAGAGGCATGAGGCAGTGATGGAAAAGATTGACAGACACAAGGGGGAAAACTGTAGTTTTGTATTTTCATCAACAATTAAGTTATGTGAAGGGCTTAGTGGCAAAGTATAGTTTTTTCCATATGAAGAATATAGCTCATGATTATTCATAGGAAATCTAGGGAAAATTTATATTGCACGGTGTAAGTCATTTGAAATGAAATTAGTTTTAAGAATAGAACTTTACATGTGTACACCCAATGTTCATAGCAGCAATGGCCACAATTGCCAAACTGTGGAAAGAACCAAGATGCCCTTCAACAGATGAATGGATAAAGAAGATATGGTCAATATACACAATGGAATATTATGCCTCCATCAGAAAGGATGACTATCCAACTTTTGTATCAACATGGATGGGATTGGAAGAGATTATGCAGAGTGAAATAGAGAGAGAGCCAATTACCTTATGGTCTCACTTATGTGCTGAGAATAAAGAAAAACATGGAGGGCATTGTGAGAAGGAAGGGAAAGGTGAATGGGGGGGATACCAGAGGGGGAGATGAACCATGAGACACTGTGGATTCTGAGCAACAAACTGAGGGTTTAGGAGGGGTGGGGTGGGGGGCTGGGTGAGCCTGGTGGTGGGTATTGAGGAGGGCACGTATTTCATGGAGCACTGGATGTGGTGAATGAACAATAAATCTTGTAACATTGAAAAAATAAAATAAACATATTTGAGGGAAAAAAAAGAATAAAACTTGTACCATTTAAGATATAGACAAAAGGGAATATGGACAAAGTGATTTCTTTAAATGTATGTAGAAGGAACAGATTCTATTCCTACAGCCTGTTCAAAGAATGAGAGTTCCTGGCTCTAAGGCTCTGAGGCTGTGAGCCCTGCAATTATGCACACTTCTTCAGCCCAAGAATGATTGGTTGGAACCCCAGCAATTAGTTTCTTTTAAAACTTAATTTTAAGTTATTTAACATACAGTGTATTATGAGTTTCAGGGGTAGAATTTGTAGTTCATTAGTTGCATATAACACCCAGGGCTCATTACATCAAAAGCCTTCCTTAATGCCCATTCTTTTCAGAGCCCTTGTTATGTCTTTGTTCCTCAGGCTGTAGATGAAGGGGTTCAGCATGGGTGTGACCACTGTGTACATCACTGAGGCCACTGCACTTGCGTGGGAGCTTTGGGTAGCAACAGAGCTGAGGTACACTCCTAGGCTTGTACAGAAAAATAAGGAGACAACTGAGAGGTGAGATGCACAGGTAGAAAATGCTTTATACTTGCCCTGAGCTGATGAGATCCCAAGTATAGATGAAACAATCTTAGAATAAGAATAAAGGATCCCAGCAAGGGGACCACCAACCAGCAGGACAGCTGCAAAATACATCACTATATTATTAAGAAAAGTATCAGAACAGGCAAGTTGGATCATCTGATTGAGTTCACAGAAAAAGTGGGGGATTTCCACCTCTGTACAGAAGGACAGCTGTAACACCATTGATGTTTGTAAGAAGGAATGCAAGACACTAATGATCCAGGACACTAGAACCAGCAGTCCACAGAGCCGGACGTTCATGATGAGCGTGTAGTGCAAGGGGTGACAGATGGCCACAAACCGGTCATAAGCCATCACTGTCAAGAGAAAGATGTCCAACACTGAGAAGATTATTAAAAAGTACATCTGAGTAACACAGCCTTCATAGGTGATGACTTTGCTCTGAGTCTGGATGTTCCACAGCATCTTGGGGACGGTGGTGGAGGTGAAGCAGATGTCTACAAAGGACAGATTGGCCAGGAAGAAGTACATGGGCATGTGGAGGTTGGGGTCTGTGCTGACAGCCAGGATGATGAGTAGGTTTCCAAACATAGTGATCAGGTACATGGACAGGAAAAGCCCAAATATGAGGGGCTGCAGTTCTGCATCCTCTGATAATCCCAGAAGAAGAAACTTTGGAATTTGTGTATCATTTCCTGATTCCATGTGCTGGAAGTGACTTCTGGGCAAGAGAGAAACAACATGACTGATTTTCATACAAATTGTATTATTCACAGATTTGAAATGTTACTTTTTATATTTTGCAGTCCAGGGATTCATTTTAGTATTTTGTGCATGGATATGGCCCCCTTTAAGGTATCCCCTGTGTCATGTCTGATATAGTTGTTTTTCAATCAGCTTCTTCCCTAAGAATTCATGTATTTTACAGGGTTACTAGGAAATTCTTCAAGTATTTCAGGAATATAAATTGCCTGCTGACTGTGTTTCGGGCATTATCTAAGCAATGAACATAGGGTGCTAAAGAACAAAAGTCCCTACAGTGATGGAGAAAGAATGTATAAGCAAATAAGAGAATTATATAACTTTGCAGATGATGAGGAGGGCCAGGAAGAAAGGAAAACAGGCATAAAGCAGACAGCCAATTGGGCATTGTATTTTTTGTGTATATTTAGGCTAATTCTGCAAACAAGGTGACCCTGGAACACAGATCTCAATTAAGACAGAGAGATCGATGCAGGATTATGTGTGGAAGTGTGTGCCCAGCAGAGGGAATGGCCAGTGAAAAGGCACTGAGGTGCTTGTTTGCAATGTTCAAGTCAAAGGAGCCAAGCCAGTGCTGCAAGGGGAATGAGCAGGGGAGAGACTGAGGAGAGACCCCATCAGACGTGCTGAGGAGGGAAGTGGTCGCTCTGCTACCTCTGAAACCTTAAGGCATAGGGACTTCCTTGTCCACACTGCCTCTCCCACTGTCTTCATCATGTTGCAAAGGCTTCCCATGAATTGAAACATATCCTCTTCTTAGTGGCCTCTCTCGATCGAGTTCTGGGCCCTGTGTTGTGTCACCTTGGGATTTATGAGTCCTGGTACCCCATTGTGGGGACTGCTCACACTCTATAAGTCACCTACATGCAGGAGACCATGGCCTTTTGGGTTGTGTTATTCCCCTGTCTTTTTCAGCCCCCACCATCCTTGTTATGCTATGAATGGATCCAACCCAAGAAGGCCAGGTCAGTAATCTTTCCCCTACAAAATCCAGAAATGCCAGGGCGCCTGGGTGGCTCAGTGGGTTAAAGCCTCTGCCTTCAGCTCAGGTCATGATCTCAGGGTCCTGGGATCGAGCCCCGCATCGGGCTCTCTGCTCAGCGGGGAGCCTGCTTCCTCCTCTCTCTATCTGCCTGCCTCTCTGCCTACTTGTTATCTCTCTCTCTCTGTCAAATAAATAAATAAAATCTTTAAAAAATCCAGAAATGCCAATTCTTAAGTCTTACATGGAGAAATAAACTGGGGGCTCCATACTGGGATGGCCATTTTCTGCTGTGATTTACACAAACATAAAAAATATGGTCAATAAACAGAGAGACAGAAAGTGAGATGGAGAGGGGTGAAATGAATGAGGGAAAAGAATGATTTAATAAGCTCAGGTGGCCCCTGAGAGACTCTGAGAAAGAGTAAGGTCTCATTGGTTCTGGAAGCTTTCTACCAATGATTACATCCCCTGATGCCCAGCAAAACAAGAGAAGAGGATAAGCTTATTCAAAAGACACTTAGTGATGTATTTATGGTGTATTCACACAAAACTACATTGATAAAATATAAATATATGTAGATATTAACATATATATTTCTATTATACATCCAGGACAAATGAGCAAATGGGTAAACCAACACTTAACAGAAGGAAGTATACACAACTTAAGAAAAGGTGGACATTTTTATATGAAGCATAGAAGACTTATTTTTCTGTTCCTCCTGTGTCATTATTTGATTCATTTCTGTTTAGTATGATAGAAGATGAGATTGGCCCCTTTCTCCCTTCTCTTATGTGGGATCTTTGCATTGATATTCTTGGGCTTTGGATATTGATCTCCTTTTGACAAACCTAATGGGCATGCCCTAATCCTCATTCTGGATTTCATCCAACATGCAAAGGTGTCCCCAGACTATGCTCTATAATGCTGCCCACATTATTATAGTCTATCTTTTTATATTGAGTTACTTGCTTCATATATGATGCCATATGATTACACACATTTATTTCATCGTACTCTGTCCTCACTGTAATGAAACATCCAAAAGAGCAAGGACTTAAGCTTCCTTGTTCATTGATGTTTTTTCACCAAGTTATCTGATTATATGTTTAAAATAAAAAAGATGTAAAGTTATGAAAAGTTAGAATGAAAAGAATAAAGGGATCACAAAATCATGTCAGAATGAGTAGTTTTAAAACAACTGCTGTGCAATTGCAGGGTCATAGCTTAGCTCTATTTTTAATTTCTTCAGGAATCTCCACACTCTTTTCCAAAGTGGCTGCGCCAACTTGCATTCCCACCAACAGTGGAAGAGAGTTCCCCTTTCTCCTACAACCTCTCCAACATTTGTTGTTTACTGTCTTGTTGATTTTGGCCATTCTAACTGGTGTAAGGTAGTATCTCAGTGTGGTTTTGATTTGAATCTCCCTGATGGCTAAAGATGATGAACATTTTTTCATGTGTCTTTTAGCCATTTGCTAACCCAAAAGGCCATGGTCATGCTCTCCTGCATGTCTTCTTTGGAGAAGTGTCTGCTCATGTCTTCTACCCATTTTTGACGTGATTATCTGTTTTTTGAGTGTTGACTTTGAGGAATTCCTTATAGATCTTAGATATCAGACCTTTGTCTGTAGTGTCATTTGGAAATATCTTCTGCCATTCCGTGGGTTGTCTGTTTGTTTTGTTGACTGTTTCCTTTGCTGTGCAGAAGCTTTTTATCTTGATGAAGTCCCAAAAGTTCAATTTTGCTTTTCTTTCCTTTGCCTTTGGAGACATGTCCTGAAAGAAGTTGCTGTGGCTGATGTCGAAGAGGTTACTGCCTATGTTCTCCTCTAGGATTTTGATAGATTCCTGCCTCACGTTGAGGTCTTTTATCCATTTAGAGTTTATCTTCGTGTATGGTGTAAGAGAATGGTCAAGTTTCATTCTTCTACATAGAGCTGTCCAATTTTCCCAGCACCATTTACTGTAGAGACTGTCTTTTTTCCACTGGATATTTTTTCCCGTTT